>JAHWLE010001025.1:0-14923 GCA_024679135.1 Phytophthora foliorum
TTGTGGTTGAACAGCGCTCGTTCGAAGGAGATACCTGCTATAATAACAGCAACCGAAAATTTGCGACGTGCTGAGTACGCTGCCGTGTTGTATGCCACCAGGTCGGCTCTTCAGGGTCAGCATCGAGTTGGCCATCAACTGTCGGCCAATTGCTCGCGTCTGCCATCAGACCAAAGCTTGCAGCTCCGACGTAACCACTTCCAGCCTGCGGACTCGGCATTCATTGACTTTTCATGGCAATGACTTGCTGCCACCCCCGTCGCCAGACCGGTTTCTTCGTGTTTGTATTCGTAACGATAGTCGACCAGCATGGGAAGACATCGCTGGCTTTGCAGTCTGGTAGTCTGGTGACCCGGAAATTTCCAGCACGGGGACGTACTATAATACGGCATCGGCGAGAAGTTGAGGCTTTCACCTGCCTGATCCAGGGAGGTTAGGAAGTGAATGAAAGCTGGCATTCGGACTTGTCACGCCAGAAATGAGATAATGGAGCGGATCCAGTATAATAGCGCAGGGTGTAATGAAACTCAAGTGGCTGGTTCGAACAAGTTCACCTACTGAATATCATTACGTAGGACACCAACGAGATACGTGGAATGCCATCAAGTTCGTTCTGTATTTATTTAGCCTCGAATCTTAGCCCTGCAATGTGCAGCACTGTGTAGTGATGCAAACCATTTTATATTTAAAACGGCCAAGCATCCTCAAGTCTGTACTCGAAGATGCCGTCCTTCAAAGGCATTGCTCTCTTCTTCCTTTTGACAATCCCTCCGTCAAACTCGACCGTGCTCAGGGCATTACGTGCTTCCTCAGTGAGCTGCTCCCACGTGATGAGGTCTTGAAATTCGCCCTCTTCCTGTGTAAATTGCAGTTTAGGCTTGGGAAAGCCAAACCCGCGGTACGAGTCCAGCTTCACACTTGAACCGTCAAGGTATTTTGCATCAACGGGAGCTTCTGCCTTGAAGCGCCTGCCAAAGTTCATTGACACGCCAAGAATTGTCGAGTTGGCGAGCGCAGGGTCGTCAATCCAGACAACCGCAGTCTCCCAGAAATGGCGACGCTGGTATTTGGTGATGCGTCCTTTAGGGAGATACCAAGTGTACATGATAGCCCACTTGTCCTTGTACCAGTCCGAGCGAGAGTACACTTGCGAGCCGAGACTTGAGCCCGTGCACTCTCCATCTGCTGGGCCAGCTCCCTTCAGACCGGCGCTGACGGACCCATCAGCTTGGA
Source organism: Phytophthora foliorum (assembly GCA_024679135.1). Taxonomy (NCBI): domain Eukaryota; phylum Oomycota; class Peronosporomycetes; order Peronosporales; family Peronosporaceae; genus Phytophthora; species Phytophthora foliorum. Next base: position 1,234 of record JAHWLE010001025.1, read on the forward strand.
CGGCCGGATACGGGTGGCATCCGTAGGAGACCAACAGCTGAGGTTTGAACTTCACGGCAGCCTTCTCAGAGTCGGTCGTCGGTTCTAGCTGAGCAAATAGTTGGACTTGGTCGTGGTCGATGAAAGTGACTTCGGCTTGAATTGACACGACCGCCAAGGCCACAGCAACGAGGAAGGCTGGCAGATTCATGCGGTGCTCTGGGTGCGAACTGTACTTCGATTAATTAAGCCCGCTGTGCTGGTTTACGTTTAAACGTGGTGTGATGGTTTACGTTTAAGCGTGGTGATGCTGGTTTACGTCTAAGCCTGGTGCTGGTTTACGTCTGTGCTGTTTTGTGTCCATTACAGAGCCCTCTCAATAGCACAGGGGGATTCAGTGAAGCGATTTAAAAGGAATCAAAGATGGTGCAAGCCGATTTACGGATAGTATTGTTTATCCTCTGTGCCCAGATATGACGGGGTATTGTAAAGAAGAGGTGCTTTTATTGAGAGGGACCTCTGTATTATACACTCCGCGACAGGTTAGATCGGACACCTATAAAAGTGCCTGTCACTTCGTCAATTTTACGAGTAGCGAGGTGCTGTTTAGATATGTCCGAGATACGATCAGGGGAAAGCTGCAGCTTGTGCTAACACTCGCAAGTTCACAACCTGTAGCATAGCTCCCATACAATTTTCCGGTATGGAGCCGCGACAAATTAAATCGGACAAACCACCCATACAAAATTCAAGTATATTGGAATGATGGTAAGTATAATTGGCTGGTTGTGCGAACTGCTGAGACTGCAGACCCGTGAGATCATTTGAAAAGATGGCCAAGATCTAGAAGCCCCGCCTGACTGAACGAGAGAAGGGAAAGATCGAAGGTCTTCATGAGGCTGGCATGAGCAAGCGCGCAGTAGCTCGTACTGTAAAGCGCAGTGTTGACACCGTGTGCCGTGTCGTGGCACCGGCTCCACCGCCCAAGAACCGCAAGAAGGCCAAGCCCCCCAAGCGCCCAGGACCTCCTCCCTCGCTCACTGACCGCGAAACGCGGCGGCTTGTCCGCATGGCAGCACGCGGAGAGCTGTCCGCGCCCAAGCTCAAGACGGAGCTGCAGCTGGACGTGCACGTGCGGACCATCCAGCGCACGCTTCCTAGGGTGGACTGGTTGGTCTTCACCAAGGTGGAGAACACGCTCTCGCTCAAGCCCGAGGACATGGCCGTCCGTGAGTCGTGGGCGACGGAGAAGCTGTTGCCGAAAGACGCCGGGCCATTTAGGATTCCATTTCTTCTCTGATGAGAAGAAATGGAACCTCGATGGACCCGACGGCTTTCAGTACTATTGGCGGGACTTGCGCCGCCCACCTCGCCGGACCAAGAGAAGGCAGGCTGGTGGCGGGTCCGTGGTGGTTTGGGCCGCATTCAGTGTGCGGGGCAAGTCTCCGTTGGTGGCCCTCACAGGGAGGCAGAACTCGGATGACTACGTGTACACGGTCTCCGAGTTCCTCCTCCCTTTCGCTCACCTTAACTACGGTACTGATTTTACGTACCAACAAGTCAATGCAAGTATACATACGTCGGCGCGAACCAAGGAGTTATTTGCTGAGCAAGACGTGAAGGTTCTGGATTGGCCTTCGAAGTCACCTGATCTAAATCCTATCGAAAACCTTTGGTCGATAATGAGTAGGAGATTATATTTTAATGGTAAACGGTTTGATAGCGTGCCTCAGTTGAACGCTGCGCTCTTCGAGGCACGGGATTCTATCCCTCTTGCTTTGTTAGTGTCCCTTGTCGAGTCAATGCCACGCAGGTGCTTAGAGGTCATCGCAAAGCATGGCGATAGGACGCACTACTAGATTACCATCATTCCAATATACTTGAATTTTGTATGGGTGGTTTGTCCGATTTAATTTGTCGCGGCTCCATACCGGAAAATTGTATGGGAGCTATGCTACAGGTTGTGAACTTGCGAGTGTTAGCACAAGCTGCAGCTTTCCCCTGATCGTATCTCGGACATATCTAAACAGCACCTCGCTACTCGTAAAATTGACGAAGTGACAGGCACTTTTATAGGTGTCCGATCTAACCTGTCGCGGAGTGTAGTATGGCCGCTGTGCAGCGCCAGAGACTGTCTGCACAAAAAACGCAACAATGCTTGGATGTGGGATTTGCCGCTTACCCTCCGGCTTCCATGACTACTAGTATTAATTAACAGAGGTTCTCACCACTAACTCCTTCGCTGCATTTATTGGCACCTGAACCGATGAAGCTGAAATTGTACCACGAATAGTCTAAGGTATATATGGATGAATACCGTGATTGTACCGACACGTCGACTTTATCTTGATAAGAATATGCATGCAACATCCAAAAATATACATGCATGCTATTATTCACTTATCCGATTGCTGCAATTAACAAGGGGGTCGCGACTCAAGTAGGGGGGTCCTCGTAGGTTTGCCGAAAACTATGAAATCCGCCAGACAAGATTGAAGATATTGGTTTGTTGCAGGCTAATCACTACAGAGTTCCCCGGCAAAGGGAGAAAGGTGGGACCAATAAAGACTGCAAGGTTTCAAGTTTCGTACAGAGTCTCATTAAGATCCAAATGCACTGAATTATTTACGATTACTGGCAGAGAATGTGGAGAACTCAGAAGAAAGATGATTGAGAGGAAAGCCTCGGTAGGGCGAAAGTCTACGCTGCCCAGTCGGCCAGAGCAGCCATGTTGCCGAGCAGCCTGCCGACTAGATAACCCATGCTGTGGCGCTGTCTGCGACCATCTTGAACAAAATCATCGTGAGCTATAGGTTCTGCTTTGTGGACTGAATGTTGGACTTGGGTAGCGAAAGTATGCTGACTTTTGAAGAATGGACGATGGAAACGTTCCTGCAGCGCGCCGCTGCAATATTCTGAGCCGTTCATTTACAACTGTATGCTCGCAACTTGCACGCAAACGTTTCCCGCAAGACAGCCAAATCTAACTTAGACCAGTACAGTCTTGCGACACCTGAATCAAATCTTCTGCAAATCCCTACTATCTGTGCGAGGTAAATTGCTGCACGCAATTCTCCCTATGGCGGGGAATTCTATAGCAAATTCTAAGCATAGGATACCCTGTTCATATGAAGAAGCGCTATCGATGATGAGCTAGACGAGCGCTAACATGGGCACTCCCTAAGAATTAGTATGCCGATCCATTTGGATCATGCACCTAATCTGTATATTATCGGGCGGTAAACCCGAGGTAACAGACCTTAACTGATAACTTACCCGGGCCGGAGCGTCCCGAAAAACAAAACGCAGTTCGTGGGACCTTAGCAGATTTCGTGTTTAACACAATTTTGCGGAGAACTACCGCTAGATATATCATTGATCAAAACCGTAGGTAGTGCGCCCTTGACGCTTCAGCGCGTAGGCAACGTCCCTGGTGGTCACCATCTTTCGGTTTGCGTGCTCCGTGTAAACCACAGTATCACGTACTAGGCTACCCACAAAAACGTTGAGTATAGCACGAGTCTCATCGTAAACCAGTGCTGACATGCGGATGACCCCGGCACGCCGAGCAAGTCTTCGGATAGACGATCTAGAAATGCCCTGAATGTTATCTCGCAGGATGAAGCGGTGTCGCTTAGATCCTCCCTTTCCGACGCCGTTGGCTCCTTTTACACGACCGGCCATGTCTAGTTTATAGCAACACGCACAAGGAAGGATTAGCTTCGAACTGGCATGGAAAGCTGAAGTATTGTACCTATAAACGTGATGTCATCCGAGAAAGATGGGAAATGACACGTTGGTAGGGTGCTAAGCTCAACAGTGTAGATTAATTATATTTTTTATGACACGCTGGTGGCGTGCTAAGCAACATGGTATAATAATTATATTTTTTATTGCGCAATGCCACGCTTGTGTAGTACTAAGTTCAACACGGTAGATTAATTATAAATTTTAGCATTGTCCTTTGTAGTACCCAGCAGCTGAATCTCGTTGTTGAGCATCTAGATAGTGGTTGATGCCGTTGCCGATGTGTGCTGTCATTTGCCACCATTAAACTGCGCTTGATTTAATGTACCGTAACGTCTATCTAAGCGAAGCAATGCTTGCTAGCAGCTCCCGATGTCTCTGGCCTGCTCTGAAATATTCTAATTCTCTCTGGCGCTGTTTCCAAGCGTCGGTAAATGATTTGTGTCTCCGGTCTTCACGTGCCTGAACATCATATCGCTCGTAGTGACTCTTGATCCGCAGAAACAGCGCCTGTACATCACAGTGCGCGGGCTCAAAGATTGGTTGTGAAGAATCAGTGGCTGGACTACTTGACGAAGGTGGGTCGATGCTGAGTGCATGTGGAAGTCCATATCAACCGCAGCATCCGATCTACACCGAATGCGGTCCTCAACAATAGTGTTCTGAACCGCCGCCAAATCAGCAGACTCCGCGCGTGGCGTCACGTCTCCTGCTTCACTTACAGCAGCTTGAGGTGGCTGCCACGAACTCGTCGCCTGTTTAGTGCAGCGCTCTGTTACGTCCTTCCTGGGCAAAACAACTTGCGTACGGAGAACAATTTTTTGGTGGAGCTGAAGCGCGGCCATTGCATCTGCACTCAGCGCTTGGATCGATGATGCTCGGGCCGACGTATATAGTGCGGTGAACTTCCATTCAAGCTGGTCGCGTCGCGTGACGACCCACAATCATCGGTAAATGCATTGTAGTGTTTTGCTACGCAGTTCCAATCGGCCCGCCGTACTGGTAAGATTTCAGCCACAGATGCCAACAAGCGCTGCCGCTCCTTTTTGTTGTAGTTAGTCGTGCCCTTAGGCTTTGCCATCTGTGCACACCAACATGCGCCTGTGAGTTCACAAAGTTATATCAACCTGACGAGCCAACCAACCTTACCTTTGCTTCTCCTGCAACTTCTGAAATGGCATTGATAAAGATGCTTTCGGAGCCGAAGGGGGAGATAGATTTTCCATTTTTTTATCTGCAACTTCAATGTGGCATCTCGAAAGGCACTACTTAGACCCATTCTCAACCGAAGCGTATTTTGGACGCATGCGCTCTTCATGAACGCACACCTTACACGAACGATAGCGCCGCTTCACGCCCTGCTCGCTGTCGACCGTGTCCGGGTTCTCCTCAAGGTGGTGGTCGCCTTCAACGGCACCTCCACCTTCTGACGATTCACATCTCGATTCAGACCTCGCTGGCGACGGCGCTGTTCGATCTCGTGCCGATGTCGCTTGCTGCAAACAATCACAGACAACATTAGTTCAGATATGTTGAGTAATAGCGCCAAGCATATTGCTTATGTTGACCGGTCAACATTCAACGTACCTCGATCTCTTTGAAAGCGGAGGCCGAACCGACCGCAAGTAGTTGCTCCACCAGCTCTTCGAAAAACGCAAAGTGCTTGGGTGGGCGCTTGTTGTTCACCTTCTTGTGGTAGCGGAACACGATAAATGCATTCACAAGCGCCATGTCGAACAGACCGAGTAATAAGGTCTTGTAGTACTTGCGGATTTTGTAGCAGAGCTGCACGCTGTAGCGCTGCATTCGGAGCTGATCGATCACGTCAACACCGCCCATCCAGAGGTGATAGTCACGCACTAGCTCTGGAGCTGGAAGCGACTGTACTTCTCCGTGTAATCGGCGCACTACAACACCGTCAAGTTAGAGTAAGTCATTTCATGACAGCAAACCAAACACATTACTTACTGACTGTACCCGACACTCGGCTTCCACCGCTCGACAGCATGTGGACGGGGTTTCGGTCCATCCACATGCACGCCGTAAACTGCGGGAACTGCTTGTTCTCCGCCAGCTTGATGGTTCCCTGAGGAGGCACTAGATACTTGCGCTTGTTGATTGTCTTGTATTTCTTTGACGTGACGACTCCCGGAGCGTAGCCCTCTCGGTCACACTGGATCGTGCCCGTGATATACATTCGGCGGTGCAGCAACTCCAATGCTGGCTTGACAAAGGTGTAAAAGCGGTCAGTGACCACCAGACGCCACGGAGCTGTAGGTGACGGGGGCAGCAAAGCGTTCATATTGCGAAGAACAGCCTCCTCACCCGTATTGTTGTCCTTGGGTACTGGTGTTCGCAGGTGCGTCTTGGCTCCACAGTAAATCTCGATCCTAAATCACGTCAGGCACACAGCACAAAGTTATGTTAGATGTTATGTTATAGAGCGAGAGCACAGCGAAGTGTTATGTTAATGAGCTCCAACATAAGCACTTTGGCCAATACAAAATCATGTGAAGCATTCACTCACCATGACGATCACGTGCACCCACCTCATGCAGTACGCCGTCTTCGCACAGGCAGCAACAAATACCTTCGTGCCCCATTTGTGGGGTTTGTCTTTGTTGAACTGTCTCGTCGGATTATAGCGTGAGCGCGACGGAAGCGTAGCTTCGTCAAAGCTGATGGCTGGAGGTGTCTGGTAGTCTCGAGCGAAGGTTCGTTGAAGAACATCTACCACGGGTCGGATCTTCCAGGCTCGATCTAGCCGGGTTTGAGGCGACTTGTAGTTTGAAAAGTGTAGGTAGCCTATGATGTGGAAGAATGTGTTCTTGGTCATGAACAGGTTGAACCAATTGGCAGGCAAAGATCCCACCCTCTTCAGCGAACAATCTGCCGCGATACCCTTGCGAATTGGTACAAGCATTCGCGCAATCAGCAGCCCCATAACTCATAGCACCTCCCACGCCTCGATATGAGGGACCTTGGATAAGCGGCGACAAATCTCGCCCAGATCCTCGACTTCACCACCATTGCGACGTTGCTGAGATCTTATCGCCCGCGCACGCAGTGGAATTGCCTGCGTGTGGTAGGTATTGCTCTGAACAGCAATCTGGCTCCATAATTTTGGCGGGAGGAAGTAGAACAGGAGTGCGAGCGGGCCTTCTGCCCCACTGAGGACACTGTCACTCGGCCCGTATGGACCATCGTAAAGATCTTCGTAAGTCGGGTCGGGTCCAAACTTGGATGAGTCTACACGCACAAGCATAGTAGCAGTAATGTCAGTTGTAATGTTGTCAACAGGTCCAGCGCTCATGCATTATGTTGGATATATCCAGCATAACTTACCATACTCCCATCCTTCATGCCGCATGGATGCATCTGGGTACTCGGCATTCATGACGTCATCGCAAGGCGAAACACTTTCATACAAGTGATTGTAGGACTTGTGAAAGTCGAACACGTCTTCAACATTTTGCTTCCGTATCCGATGCATCTTTTTCACTTTCGTCACTTGGTCCTCTGTGAAGTCACCCACCATGACAACTCGATACGATGACACCGCGCCGATTGACCGAGGCAACAGCGAAACCGGAGGCCCTGGTGTGCAATCAAATGCAAGACAGTGCGAGCGAATACAGCGGTGCCTCCCGCCGCACATTGCTCGGGTAATTGCTGGCAGGCTCGTTGGTTGAGCCATGAATCGCTCAGGAATGGTGAGTCCTCTGAGAGCTTTTGTCAGCCTTCCAACGCAAAATCCATTTGCGATAGCAAACTTCGGAATATGTTCGCCACGTATCCTGCCCATGCAATCCGAGCAAAAGTCCATCCAAGCGCGAAGAAATCCAGTGTCATGTTTGTAGCAATGTATACGCTCAGGGGAAACCAGTACGTTTTCCAATCTGTCAACGTAGTGCGTTGCACAGTATTGCTTGGCGAGTCTGCGAGGAATTGATTCACCCGACACTATCCGTAACGTTGCCATGAATCTCCAATCTCTCCCTTCCTTGCGCACTGTGTCCCGAGCGAGTACCAATCGATCACACACGCTGCACACATTTTCGTCGAGGCCCTCTGCACCCAACACCTCTCGAAGATTGTGCATCCAATACGCCTGATCATCGCTGCTGACAGGTTTCAGAAAAACTCCACGGCTGTGTTTCATTTTCATCTTTTTAGACGCTCTATATCGTCTCTTACTTTCTCTCCATTGCTCCCGTCGATAAGCAACATCAAGGTGCTTCAACAAGTCACAATCAGCATAATCAGATAATGTCTCTCGATCGACGCGCTTCATCATTGTTTTTGTCAGATCCACCGTAAAATTAAGCCACGAATCACAGGGTTAGACGTCTCTAATTGCATTCGGGAAACGCAGTATCGGATTGCCTGTCAGATTCTTTACAGCACCAATGACCCTCACAGCGCTTGCTGGACATTGTCACTACCACCACCATCATCATCATCATCAACAACAACATCGTCATCAACAGATCAGACTTGATGTCGGTGACGCTGGTAAGCGAACGCACATACCATTCGCAGCGGATTGTCAACGGAGGGAACCTCCGGCGTGCGCTTGCTGCTTCAATTGACGGACGGCCTCCAACAGCAGTGAGTGAAGGAGTAGTTAGCACGACGCATTGGTTTCATTGTGGCAGGAATCGAAACCACCTCTGTCGCGATCGGCTTTTCGGGAGCCAATGGGGTCATCCGAGGCTGGCAACCGGCAGCTCTGTCGACTTTCCTGCAAAAATGTAGGTGCGCTTCCCTCCGGGTAGAGCGCGTCGTGCGAGTAGGGCGAGCCAGATGCCTGCGGTTTATCGCGTAGCATCACTGCTAGGTGGGCTGTGCGTATTGGCGCCCATCTCCTTCGTTGCACCACCACTAGGTCTTTGTATGGAACTTTCTCAGGATAGTTGCTGAAGCGGCGGTCAGGCGGTTGCGCACAACGTAGAACTCGTAGATTGGTGGGCACCCTACGTAGGGCGCCACGTAGGGCGGTTGCAAATCACTTGATTTCTGTATGCCAAAATGGTTGACTTGATGTTTGTATAGCCACCATACCGGTGCCCGGTGCAAAGACTTCCGAGCGGGTAAATAAAAACCGGTACGCGGTGCAAACGACCTCCACACGGGTTAACGATTTACCAGTAAATACCAGTACGAAGACAAAAGAACGGCTAAACGACAGTTCTACACTTCGTTACGAACTGCGAATACAAATAAAAAACTGATCCCAGTGCTTAGGTTTATCATAAAACGAAACCAGCGCTTCGACGAAAGAAGGCATAAGTACTGAGAAACCCTCGAACATCAAGCACATTCGTCGATATCTTGACAACCACTCAATGTTCAAACCCATAAGAGCTACCATTACACTTCTAATCGAGCATATTAAATATATGTTCTCTTTTGTCTTTTGAAAATCGTTAGCGGATTTCTCGAGTTTTGGGCGACTTACCAATAGGCTATTTCCCCCTATCTTGAGTCGCGGCCCCTTGCCAGCCAATTAATTAAAGTGGGGTTAGGTGAAACCACTGCCGACGCTGTACCGACGTATTTTGTCGGCAGGAGCTCTGGGATATGTGACTGAGGCGTATGAACTCCTAGTTTGACGCGTATCACTTTCATATCTGCACTGCTGCTGAGAAAAGACTCGAACCAACAATGGGCCTCCAAGACCTCGCTCCCGCGAACTCCAAAAATGCGCAAAAACCTGCAATAAATACATTTGAGCATTTCCTCGCGTCTGAAGACGTAGCCATGGGTTTATCGCGGTGTACCTTCTCAGTGATGCAGACGACTCTGCGTTGGTGAAGCTAATGGACCGTATTACCGTGTACCTGGCCTTTGTTGACGGAAGAGCGGAGACGTCGCTCGCTCGAAATTCGGTGATGAGATACTATCGACACGTGAGAAATTGGCTGCTTGACAGCTACCTCGAGCACGCGCTGCTATTGAGAATAATCTGCTCAAGACGGCACAGACGCTGGCGCACTACTGTCTAAAGCGATCTGAGGGGGACACGATTAAGAAGGCACATACATTCACCATGGCGGATCTGCGAATTCTCATGGGCGGTATTGACTACGGTGCTACCAGCCCCAAGAACTATCAGGACGCTGAGCTTCTAGCGCTAACATGGTACGCGTTTGGTCGCGCCTCTAACCTGGGGTTTGTAGCCAAGAGCAGTCTGTCCGTGAGTGCTGATTGAGTCGTATTCCTCAGGCTTATTCGTGCCAGCCCTCCGAAGAAAAGGGTCTCTCACTCTTTCCGGACATGGATAGCTTTCTTACGTGTCCTCTGCATGCAATTGCGATGGCACTGGCAAGGCAAGCGTTCCCCATGCCACAGGTGCTAGATCGTCCTCAACGCTTTGATGGAAGCGCAGAGAAACTGACGGCACCAGCGGATATACCACTTGTGGAGGCACTTGCCAACTGTGCGATGGATACCGCAGAGTGTGTTGTCTCTGGCGACGAAAGACCCCCAAAAAACTTAAAGCAACATGAAGATCCACGCATACGTGAACCGTGTTGTGAAATCGGCATCGCAAGCTCAGGTTCGCACGAAGCCGACCCCAAATCTCACTTCGCACTTATTTAGACGAGGAGGCGCCAAACACGCGAACAGGGACCCGTCGCTTTGTGTCCAATTGATTTTTGATCGCGGTTCATGGGACATGACGGTCGTCAATAAGGCATTTGCCTATGTGTTCAATACCACAAGTGAAGATCAAAAGGTGTTTCGTGTGCTGAGTGGGTGAGAGGCGAATAAAAAACCTTGCGTGCCGATGCTATCGTGGTTCGACTCGGCTATCCGGGAGTATACACTATCGTTGGTCATACTTCTGTTCCAAACACGCCTAAGCACGCTAGATCCCAAGAAAAAAAATTACCGAACGCGTTGTGGGGCGTACCCATTGCAACACTTCTTCAACGATTCCCGAAAGTGCTCGAGCGATACTCAATGTACCCCTACGCGACAAGAATGCGCGACTGTCTCTTTTCTCTCGGCATTTCCAAGGCGCAGGTACTATCGTGGAGTTCAGAACTATAGCGCAACGCTACGCAACATTATCGTGAAACTGCAGTGGAGGGGGTGACTGAGGTTACACAGGAGGGAAGACTTATCAACCACCAAAACTGTGTGGTTGGCGAATTGGTGGCGATAAACCAAGCTTTGGGGAAACGGCTTGGTCAAATAGAGGCTCGTGTTGCTATCATTGAGAGTGGAGTATTTGCAGATCAAGCGCGACCAGCTTCCACCATTGCAACAACAACACTCTCTACAGGATGTACGGATAAGATTAATTCTCGTGAGTCCACGTTGTTTCCTAAAACTGCGGTAGCCAATTGGTTTGAGTGGTACGCCAAAACGCCAATACAGTGGGAAAGTTGCCCTTCTCGCCAAAAGAAATCTGCCTACAAGCAGATCACGAATTATATGAAGTTGTTCCTACCAAGCGGATTTGCCCTTGATCCATCATCGCTCACGTGATCAGATAATGTTCTACGTACCGGCCAAGAAGCAGAGAAAAACTTGTACCAGTTCTTTGATAACAGCGGCATTAAGCGCATGAGCGAGTCATCGGTCTTGAAACATCTCCGGAAGCCCCAACGCGACGACAAACTTAGCGCCCTTATTGATGCGTACAACATCCGCGTCAAGCTAGGAAAATTTTCAGACACTACCTGAAGCATTTGCTTTCTCGTTAGTAGTGCTGCAAACTATTAAGATAGGATAATACCCATTAGGCTTGATGCACCAGCAACACCCCTACGAAAGCACAAGCTTAAAGCAAACCGTGGCATCCGACGTTGGGTTGTGTCTTCCTCAACATGACCCCCAGCGCGCATGCCGTGCACATGAAACGGAATACGTTTATTGTCAATTCCTACCCGCATGCAGCCAAGGTCGGACAGTATATGGACTGAGTGGTCTACCCCTCAGCTGATGGGTCCTTCTTTCCCTGTGTGCTGTCAAATATCTAATTTCCGTGCTCGGCGTCTTCTTTTGGTGGTGTACATTCTGGCCGACTAACGAAAGCACCTACAGATCTCATGTGTGAAGAAGACACGTGAATCCCAGTCGCCTTAATCTGAATCCCGGTCGGGTTAATCTCAGTCCCGGTTGAGTTAATCTGAATCCCGGTCGAGTTAGTCTGAACCCCGGTCGGGTTAATCTGAATCCCGGTCGAGTTAATCTGAATCCCGGTCGAGTTAATCTGAATCCCGGTCGAGTTAATCTAAATTCTGAATCTATTATGGAGCGCGGATTCATATTAACCCGACGTGCTCGACCCACTCCAGATTAACTCGACCGGGGTTCAGATCCAACGACTGGTTGTAGACTCCCCTCTTGGGGAGAGGATCTCGCCCCTTCTCTCCCGCCCCACCTCGATATATTCTCTGTTCTCCACACTTCCGATGAGGAAACGCAAGCGTGTGCAGACTCCTGTCGAAGAACAGGTCAAAGTACTCAAGATTAGGCAGAAGAATAGACATTGAACATTGAAGCAGGCGGCCAAAGAGGTTGGTATGGCAAGAGGAACGCTTCGGGACTGGCAGATGAAACTTTCACACGACAATATTACTTTTATCAGATCCCCCAGTGATATTAGCGCTCGTTTCAGAGCGAAATGAGGAGGCCGCAAGCACAGACTGAAACCATACGAGTTGCGAATGTTAGAGTATTACTACCTCTGGTCGAAAATGATTGAAACAGCGAGACAAACATAATCATTGTGAATCGTTAAACCATTGAAAACACTACCGGATGGATATTAATACGCGCATGAGGCTCTGCTATTGGATGATACTTTGGTTGGTTCTGCAAGTCAAACCGTTGTAATTTTACGGTCCGCTAGCTGGCGATATTCCTTCACTCTCATTCTACAATTTCCCGCTCAAGACACACCAAGAAATCCGAACAACTGTCCCTTCGCCATGCCCAACCTCACTGACATGCAGCGCCGTTGCATCATCGCGAGCTTGTCAAGCGAAGCGTAGGCGGCGACCTGCCGCAGGGAGCGCAGTCAGCCGTTTCCCGCGACTTCGAGCGCTCAAGGTCCGTTGTGTCCAAGATCTGGGTCCGCTATCGCCACAGCATTGCGACAGGAGTCGTGGGGGGCGAGTGGCAGAGCCGCATCCGCAACAACTCTGGCGGAAGAAAAAAGTCGCGAGGTGAAGTCGTGGAGCTACTGCAAGCTGTTCCGATCGAAGATCGTTCCGTTTAGCGGCGCACCGCCACGTTGGCAGATGTGTCGCAGCATCTGGTACGTGCACTGCTGGCTGAGGATGAACTGGCAAGGGTTACGGCTCGCATTCGTCCTACTCTAACAGCGGAGAACAGGCTGGCTCGAGTTGAGCATGTCCTCAGCTTTATTTACGATTCGACGCAATTGCTCGAACCCATGGACAATATCGTCCATGTGGACGAAAAATGGGTTGATGATGGTAAGGATAAACGCAGCTACCTGTTGTTCCCAGGCGAGGAACCACCCTACCGGACGCGGAATAGCATGCGCTTTATTCCCAAGACGATGTTATTGGCAGCGGTAGCGCGACCGAGGTAAGACCTTCAATATTTGATATTTTATCGATTACGATATCCTCTAACAATCGATATTTACAGATACGACTCTCATCGCAATTGCCAGTGGGATAGAAAGCTTGGACTGTGGCCGCTGACCGAGGAATACGTAGCCCAGCTTAGCAGTCGTAATCGTCTTAAAGGCACAGTTTGTACACGCAACATTGACGTGGTGAATCGAGATGTTTACAAGGACTACCTGCTGAGGTGTGTCATCCCGGCCATCAAGGAACAGTGGCCACGTGGACAGCGCCGCCGGACCGTCCTGATCCAGCAAGATAACGCCAAGCCGCACGTGTCCCCCCTCGACCCGGACATTGTGGCAGCAGGAACGGAAGGCGGGTGGTGTATTCGGTTGATGTTCCAGCCC
>JAHWLE010001026.1:0-14901 GCA_024679135.1 Phytophthora foliorum
GCTGCACTCGTTGCGTCGCCAGTACCCGCCGACGCCCTCGGCCCGCAGCGATGGGGACGGCACCCGCAGCGAAGGCGGAGGCGAGCGGATCAACCGTCGACGTCTGGACTCTATCAGCGACCTGTTCCCCATGACGGGGGCAAGCGTCTTCACCAATCCAGCCAACATAATGCCCACGAGGGAGGCCTCCATCCTCATCGACACGGACGTGCAGCAGGCGGCGGTACAGGATGCAGGACACAGGCCAGGACTGCAGCAGGCAGGATCCTCCATCCTGCACTCGGTGATGGAGCAGAAGGGAGAGGGACGCGGCAGTCGCGTCACGAGTGCGACCAACGCGTCGGGACGCAACGTGTCGTTCGAAGGAGACCCGATGGGACAGAACGCGCCCAGTGAGAACGCGAGGTCACACAGCAGCTTCCTGGACGGGATTCCACCGATGGAACCGGCGGACCGCGGAGCTAGATGGGCTCTCCGTCTCCGGAAATGCTTCAAGTGCCAGAGTCGACGTTGGCACCATTGGCGGCCGAAACAGAGACTCCTGGCGCTGTGGAAAAGAATGGTGCCGAACTGGGACTCTCTGGGCCTGAAAGCCACGCTGCTGCTAGCAGTGCTGAGTGTGCCGGTAGCGGTAGGCATCGCCGCTCTGCTGTCAAATGCGGCACCCGATAAGGTCCACATGGTAGCACGGTGTGCTGTGCCTGGGAGTATGGAGAGCTACTCTGCGTCGACGGCATATCTGGCTGGAGTGTTGATCCCGACCATGAACAACTTCGTGTTTTTGGTTGTGTCACTTTGGCTCGGGATTATGTGCAGCCGCAGTCGCAAACGTGTGCTGCGTAGTGCTCCTTGCAGCATCAGCTCTAATCTGAGTACGTTTCAGTTCGTTGCCTTCCCCGTTGTGAGAGCGTTGTCCGACTAATCTCCATTTGTGTTCTTGATGACAGAGTCTGCATTTATGCTTCCATGTTACGAAGCAATCTGGTACACAATGGCTGCGCTGTCGGCAATTGGTTTGGTGCTTTACTTTGTCAGCTTTCAAGCTTATCATAGCGATAGCGACAAAACGTACAGTGCCCTGACGCTGGATGCCGATCCCAATTATCCGTGCAGTCTGGTCACGATGCCATCCGTGTGGGTATTGCAGCTGCTGCCGATGCTCATGATCCAGCGCAGTGTCTCTCAAGAAGCAGTGCTACGGGCGATCTGTTATTCTGGAGCTGTGTGCGTTATCTTCGTGATATGCAATATGACGCTGTACAAGGTTGGCCATGACATTGCGGACGCCATCGCGATGACTATTCACGTTCTGCTCCTCATATTTTACATCTGGGCCAAATTCGCTTTCCGCGCTCGGGCCACGTTCGACTTTTTCTTCGTCGCCGCCGTCGTCACATCGATCGCAAACATCACGAGTTCCATTATGGGACTCGCTCATGTGGATGCAACCACCACATTGCCTATTGTGCACTGCGTTGTCACGGGGTTAGACGCACTTATCGTCGTGGCCGTCCTACTTTCGTTGCGTGCCGATACACGATACTGGTTGGCCATCGATGACGGTGGATCAGGTATGCCAACGTCTTCAAGCGCAATGCGTCGTTACGTGAACCTGCTTTCGGAGCGCGGCATGATTACCAATTTTTCCACGCGTACGTCGGTATACGACGTGCATCACATGATCGAGGAACACCGGCATAATGTGGTGGATTTTTCTGCTCTGGCATTGGACTGTATTATTGCGCAAGGAGCCACGTCTATTGTGATGCGCGGAACGTTGCGTAGGAGCACACCTGTGCCTATAGCACTCAAGATTTACACCGATGTGCAGGTGACGAACGACGAAGTGACGCGATTTTCGCGCGAGACAGCGCTGAATGTGCAGTTGTCGCACCCGAATGTTGTTCGCTTCTATGGTCTGTGTGTGGTGCCGCCGTCTATTTCGCTCATCTTTGAGTTTTGCGAGTACGGTGCATTGGACGCGACTTTGCGTGAAACCCCCGAGATTTGGACTCTCGCAGCTAAGCTTAAGGCATGGCTGGATGCCTGTCGCGCGGTTGCCTACCTGCACAGTTTCTCGCCTCCACTGTTGCACCGTGACATCAAGACGGACAACTTTCTGGTGGGTCAGGACTTCTTGATCAAGCTCGCGGATTTCGGTGAAGCCAACTTGCTGAGACCAAGGACAGATGGTACGATGACGATTGCCGGCACAGTGGACTACATGGCCCCAGAGATGATCAAGGGAGGCAAGACGGCGCGCTATGGCACTGCTGTAGATGTCTACAGTCTAATGATTACGCTGTGGCAGATCATGGTGCCTACACGCAGTCCATGGGAAGCCAAGACTCACCTCGAAGTGTATCGGTTGGTGGCAAACGGCGAGAGGCCCCCGCTTGTTCCCTCCATTCCGAAGGCCTGCGCCGAAATTCTTGAGGCTGGCTGGGCTGCCAATCCTGGTGATCGCGTTGCAGTCGAGGATATTATCCCGTCAGTTCATCGGCTGTGGCTTCTTGCGTTGCACCAAAAACCACTCAAGCGCACGAAGCATTGAGGTTGGCGCGCTCTGAGCCTACTAACGTTTTACCTAGACGATGCAGACTGGGTTGGAGGGTATACACCTTTATCTATATTGTAAATTTCTTGTTGAGTACCTTGCAAAGGTTCGATCGCGTTTTTGTATACTTGCATTTCATCGTGCATTTTGACCATAACAATCAATCATAGCTCCGTTAATGAACGCGGAGGCTCGGATGGAGCTGCGCTGTTTCCATCCCCCTTTTCGCGATGTCGGTGCTTTCGTGATGACCCGCTCTTCTTGTGATGTGAAGAGGAGGAAGTTGTGTCATCCTTTTCTTTTTTCTTCTTCTTGCCGCTCTTCGACTTGCTTTTGCTCGAACCTTGGGCAGAGCTACCAGTCAGTGATCTGGAGGACGCGTCTTGCTTCCGTAGTACCTTGTCTCGTTGTGCCTGGCGCTGTTTGGCTTGCAGTCGCTTCTTGCGTTCCTTTTCCTTCGCCTGCAATTGATTCCAGTCCGAGTCGAAAGCTTGAGATTCTACCTTCCCAAGCACCGACTCGTCGTCTAGTGGTGCTTCCTCCGGGTCATCAACACTGCCATCCACAGAAGGGGTGCGTGAAGACGGTACCGAAGACGCTGTGTACTTGCCAATCTCGACGTTGTCACCCACTGAAGATGTAGGTGACGGGGGAGAGGACTCTCTACGTGACGGTGCGGAGTTGGCGCTGACAAGATTAGCTGTTACATCAAGTCCAGAGACTCGTTTCTTGGAAGGCTTGATCTCAAAGCTGAATGACTCTTTATCACCAGGGAGTAATTCTTTGTCATCATCCTCACTGCCAACATTTTCATCAGCATGGCTGGAGGTTTTCAGATCCACAGGCAGAGTTGCTGACAAGAAATCCACGTCTCCGGATTTGTCAAAAATGTCGAAGGCTGCATTCATTTTTTTCGGTGAATCCGCTTTTGTTGAATCAGAGTGCACCTTCACCAAGGTTCTCTTTGGAAGCATATGATCGTCATCGGGGGCATCATTTCTTTCACTCAAGGTGGCATTTTTCACGCGTGCAAGCGTTGATAATTCTTCAATTGGTACACGGTGATCAATCAAGACAGGAGATGGAGTGGTATCTTGATCATCATCACGCTTGTTTCCGGCAGGAAGTGCAATTTCGACGGTTGACTCCACAGATTTATTTTCACCTACCGGCTGAAGAAAAGACTCGCCCCCTGTTAGGCTAAGATTTATAGTCTCATCCTCCAATGTGCTGGCCGACATCCAGTTCGATGAAGTGTCTGGAAGTAGAGCGTTTTGAACTGCAACTTGATTGCCATTAACGTCTGCAAAGGTAGAAACTTGTGCTTCCTTAGGATCCGCGCTCACCATACTCGAATCCAAAAGAAGATCTTCTGTCGACTCGCCAGTAAGGATGCTTTCATCGGCAAATTTCGTTACAGCAGACGGGTTTCTGCGAGACTTGTGTCTTCGAGACTTGGTTTTACGCATCTTTGTCCAGTTAATTGAGAATTCTTCCTCCTCGTCAGCTTCGTCCAGGGTATGTGAGTCCAAAGAATAAGAGTGAGTGCCAACAGGTTCCACAGGTTGTGTGCTAGTTACGACAGTAAATGAGTTTCCACTAATTTCATCGTCACTTAAGGATGTGGAAGACACATGAGTGAATAGAGCACTTTTGTCCTTCATCAACGGGCCAGGCTGAGACTCCAACACGAAGTTCTTGTCTTCTCTATTGCGAGCGTCATCTCCACCATAAAGTTTTGTCACATCACGATCATCGGAGGAGTCAAACAAGGCATCAATCGGATCCTCCTCCTCTGATTGCCTTCTCGTAGGTTTCAATACGGGGACAACATCGACTGCTGGCGGTGTAACCAGCTGATTTTCTGATTTCCTGGAGGAGTCAACAACCATGTCGTCCGATCCATCGTTCTCCTCGCGCCAGAATGATTGTTTACCACGGCGCCCTTTAAGTGATGCAAATTCTGGTTCGCTCCCGGAATCATCCTTGGTCGCCATAAGATCAATCTTTTTGCGGCTTGATCGACGTCTCGATTTTGCGGCTCTTGTCTTAATCGGTTTCGGTGTAGGTTCCACATCGTCACCACTGTCTTTTTCTTTGCTAGCATCCGTAGCCTTGGCCCCCGTCTGGAACAGTGCTTCGTAGCTAGTTGCACCACCAAGTGTTTCGTTTTCGTTAGGACTGTCCTCGAACAAATCAGCAAATGAGTCTTTGCGCTTCTTGGTGTGTGTGCTTTTACTGCCAGGTCTCCGTTTGCCATCACGTTTCGGTGCTGGCTGAATCGATGAAGCGTATGGATCACGCGGCTTTGCATTGTCTTCGTCACTGCTGTCGTCATCAAAGATGTTCTCTTTGCGGACACTTGGCCTTCCAGAGTTATGGCTGGCTCGTGGCTTATATCCTTGACTGTTATCACCCCCACTTCCTTTTCGATTGCGAATTAGCTGCTTCAACGCCGCTAGCTCGCCTTCTAGTGAGCTAATCTTGTCCACAATAATGTCAGCGACTTCACCTGCAACCTCTTCGCCCTCGTCTTGGGTCGTAGTAAGAGCAGTAGTCCCTGCATGCGGTTCTGTTGGAGCGTAGTATTCGCGGTCGCTACTTTTGGGGGCGACCGCCTGGTTCGACACTCGTGGTGAGTGTAGTTCTGTTGATACCGACCGACTAACAGGGCGAGCTATCGCAGCCCGTGGAGGGAGCCTTGCAGTGACGTACCCACCCGTTGCAGGATCAAATACGTAGTCATTAGGCTCTTCAAACTCGGCAAAGAAATCATCAACTGACTCCTTGGCCGACGCCTTTTTTGAAGTCGAACCACGCATCAAGTCATCCATGATGCTACCAAGAGGAGTAGAAGGAGTATCGTACTGGAGCGACGAAACTCGATCATCATCGTAGACTGCATGGGGGTGAAGACTAGTCGGAACAGCATACGTAGCCGAAAGACCTGGAGCTGACCGTACATTGCTCCACGTGAATGCTGACCCCTCCGATTGAGTTGCGTATTTTCGATCATCCAGTAATGACATTGCAGATCGCCTCCATGCCTCGGTAGAATTGTTAGACAACCGAGTTGGTTTTGGCTCATCTCCAACCGTGAATTCATCAGCTTCATCCATAGATCTTCGATGGTCAAAGCGAGCCACACCAACGGCAGAAGCACTGTATGATCCTCGTCCTATGTTTGAGCTTTCACCACCGCCAGCTGTCCAACCATTTGCCCCCACTGAACTGTACCGGCCCGCACCACTGGCAGCTAGATCATTTTTCGGCGACTCAAAGAGATCGTCAAACGTATCTCGACGCTTACGCTCTGGCCTTTGTTGAGTTTGGTCAACGCTTTGGCTTGTGCCACCAATCTGCGAAGATACAGAGGCCTCAAAACGAGAATGACCATCTTTAGGGGCGGTATACACACCCATGGTGTTTCCAAAGCTCTCTTGCGGGGCTGGCTCTTCGCGACTGGTTTCATAATAGTTTACGCCAGTGTGTCTTGCAAGCCCACTTGAAGCTGGTTCAGTCGGAATACTGTTGTCAGAGTGAGTAGCCTTAGGTACACCGGTAGTGTGCTTTTCGATATAACCTTTCTGTGGTGGAGTCGCCGGTATCTTGGCAGACTGTGGTGGTGTAATCGCCTTCTCCGCTGTCTTCGATCCCATCCCGAAAAACCGCTTAAGTGCCCCAGTGAAGCCACCCTTTGCATTTCCGTTGCTTCCACTAGCGTTTGCACCGGCACTGCGCACTCGTTTGTTTTCAACAGGAGAGTTTGATGTATGGGAAGGATGATCCACGATACTGTAGGAACCTTGCTCGCTAGAGAAGCGATGCGCTGGAACACTTGGTAGCAGCGCCGAATTATTCACCCAAGCCACATCACTTGCAAGCTGTTGCTGTTGTTCCTCATTCTTTTTGCGTTGTGCCTCTCGCTCAGCGATAGTTGCCTCAAAGAACCCCGGGGGGTCATCAACGACATATTTGTCAGCATCATTTTCATAGAACGTAGGCTGAACCAAGGTAGCAGTGGGGCGTGGCATGGCTGATGCGAACACGTGAGGTTCATCTTCCGATGAATATGACGGATTCAATTCGTCAAGTGTCATGTTTTCGTTGCCTCGTGCGCGAGGCTTGCTCGCCTTGGCTTCTTTCTCTTTCCGCTTTGCAGATGACTCCCGTCGCTTTGTCCCAAATATGTCTTTCAAATTATCCTTGAACGTAAGGCGAGGCTGAAACTCGTGCTCTGAAGACCCGCGATCGTCTGGAGGTGTGTTGTGCTCTGACAGTCTTTGACTGGGTTTCACACTGTCATAGCTAGATGTGACCACCGGTTGCTGCTTTGGTCGAGGCATACCAACAGAGTGATCATCGTCGTGACCAAGACCGGGCCCACCCACATCATATTGAAATTGCTCCGAGAAGTAGCCGTTATCTGTGAGGCGACTTGGCTTTATGCTGTGGTCAGTGTAGGCCCTAGTAGCAGGTTGCTGTTTTGGTCGCGGCATTTCTACGGATAAATCATCATTGTGTCCCAGTGCCGGTCCTCCCACATCATCATACCGGAATTGATCGGATATGTAACCCTTGCCGGTGATTCCAGCAGTCAACGTGCTTCCACCCATCGGCGGAAGAACTGATGGTTGATCTGTTGCAGATGAGATGGTGTAGGTATCCCTAACGCGGTCTCTCCAGCCTCGGCCCTTGGATCCAGCCTCACCGTACCCATCACCACTATCGCGAGAACGCGCATTTTGATCTGGCACATCCGTGAACCAATCGTCATCCGCTCCATCAAACAGTGCTGCTTCATTCTCTTCAACTTGTTTTCGTGAAATTCTCTCCGTATTTACAACCGGCGGTATTTCCCCCTTCTTCTCCAGCTTCTCCCTTTTCTTCCGCTCCTTGCGATCCCTTTTCTTTCTGGCCTTTTCATCACCACCATTCTGCGTTGGAGTAAGAGCATTCGCCAAATTATTCTGATGATCATCAACAGTAGACAAAGCTGGTGTTACTGCCACCGCCGAGAGGCGTCCATCATCACTCGAATCGTCAAACAAATTCGACGTCGTATCGCGCTCCTGACTCCCACCAGCGAGAGTTTCGCGATCATAAGCTTCTTGCTCCACGAGCAACTCATTATTACACGTAGCGCACACTCGGTGCTTCCGGTGTGAGAACTCAAAGTACAAAAAGGACGAGCAGTCCGAGCACATGACGCGTCCACAGTGGCGACAGTGATGTTTGCGTCTCACGAGCGAGAAATCCGACTTGCAGAGCCCGCACTTGGCCACCTTGACGTCCGACTCCCACTGCACGTCGAACAGCTCCTGGCTGGCTTTGCGGCGCGGTTTCCCGTGCTTTTTGCGCCGTTTATCCTGCTTTCCCAAGTCCGTCGTGTTACTGGCCGTAGACCCTGTTCTATCACGCGCATACGACCTGGAAACGACGCTGCTGGAAGCTGCAGGACTGCGCGTCGACAACCGACCGCCTGGGGTCGCTGCCTGAGCAGCAGGAGCCTCTTTATCGGGCTGTTTCGGCTTCACAGAGGGGGAAGCGGCCGACGGAGAAGGATAATCGGCGAATTCGCCGTCATCCTGCAGCGTTTCGAGCGAGAAAAAACATGGAAGTGGAGGTGAGAGAGAGGAGTACGTTGAGAGAGCAGTGGGGCGCTGGCAGGCGGCCTACCTCGTCGAAGAACGGGTCGTTCATGGCCGTCCGAGTGTGCTCACTCCTCAGTTTGTTCTCTGTTTGTGGAACTGAATACGTTGCTTGTTGTGTGATGTACATGAACTAGGTCACATTGCAGCAACTTAACATCTGACTTCAACTTCAACTGCGAGTATCAATCTTTTATGTAGATGCGGGTTGGCAGCGAGAACCCGTTGAAGATCGAGCCTGTGGCGAAGCTGTAGGCGCCCATGCGCGGGAACGTGATCCAGTCGCCGACTTGCAGAACAGGCAGCGCCGTCTCACGAGTGATGGCGTCCTTGCCGTCCATCGTTGGGCCCCACACACTGCACATCATTGGCTTGGAAGGATCAGCGTTGGCTGCCTTAAGCACCACGGGTGGCGACACCACGCACAGATGCGGCGTGCTGAACGAGCCGTGCTTGCCGTCGTTTACGATGTACATGTACGAGGTGAGTGCGTCAGCAGCAGCAGTGAGTTCAGGGTCGACCTTCCGTCCGATAATGTTCACAGTGAGTGTGGCACAAGCGGACACGAAATACCGTCCTGGTTCAGAGATGATACGCACGCCGCTGTCTTCTGGGAAGAGATCGTCCAGCACCTCATTGATAACTTTCGCTGCGTCTTCGAACTTGACAGGGCCAAGGTCGTCCCCAGCGAAGCCACCACCAAGATTCAGGAGCGTGAAGTGGTAACCAGCTTCGAGGCCCATTGCGAAGGCCTTCTTGGCCCGCACAATCGCATCTATGAACGCACTGGCTTCCAGGACACCCACGCCCACGTGAAAGCAGACGCCGACCACATTGAGCTCGAGACGTTTTGCTGTCTCCAGAAGCGCCGGCACCTCCGCCATGGGCGTGCCGAACTTGGGACCGAACTGGTGTCGCGCCTTGGAGTCGTCAACTTGTAGACGCAGCACAAGCTTCGCCTCGGGGAACTCGCGCTGGATCTTGACGAGTTCGTCACTCGAGTCGAAGGTCAGGAGCGGCACGTTGTGCTCGCGAGCAAAGTGCAAGTGCGAGCGTTGCTTCATCGTATTGGCGAAGATAATACGTTCGGGCGGCACCCCGTGGCTCAGGGACAGCGCCACCTCCGACTGACTCGCACAATCAACACCGGCACCGAGTTTGGCCAACAGTCCCAGCACGCGCGTGTCCGGGTGGCACTTGACGGTGTAAAAGGGCAATACACGAGGAAGCTGCGTCACCATGCGCCGGTACTGGTTCGCGACGTGCTGCAGGTCGATGGTGTAGAAGGCGTCCTCGGCCACGTCGCCCAGCGACTCGATGTGCGCTCGAGACGCAGCCAGCACGCGCTCATCCACCGTTGCAGTCGCCATGTTTGCACTTGGTAATACTTGCTGCTTACTTAAAGCTCAATTTGGATAATGAGACCATCCAGCCATCTCAATAATATGAATGGCATCAGCAGCTGATTCAGCTAGGCGATTGCGATGCCAGGAGCGGCATGTGGTGGCACTTGTGCATTGGCCGATGGCGAGGTCCTGACCTGCTCTTGCACTGCTGACGAAGTGCCACCAGCTAGTTACATCACTCGGCACCATCCAACAGGTTGAAGTTTGTGGCGCTAGAGAAGGATGGGCGGAATGGCTACATGGCATATTGCGAGTGCCGCAAAGGTCCGCTGTGATCATGATTAAACTGGTCTCTTTCTCTTCAGCTTCAGCTTCATCTTATGCGAACGCCTGGTTCGCAACAAAAGTAATGCGCGGGTTCAGCTCTGGCTCTTGCACCTTAGTTAAAGCGCGACAAGAGGCCGCAGCTTTGAATCTCGAGGTCAGCGCCGATCAAACGGGCCTGTCGTTCTCAAGGCGACATGCCGCAGTTAGCGGCGCCTTTTCCCCATCTTCAGCGGCGAAAAAAACTGGTTGTCCGATTGCCAGCGAGTCTCTCAACTATCTCGGGCGATTGGATTCTGCGTGTGTGGGCAAGCAGCGCGCGCAAGCAGTCGAAAGAAGCACAGCTGTCGTCTGAACGCCGCGTACGTTGAACGTGCATAGCAGCAGATGTAACCAACGAGCTTCATGGAAGCTCGTTGGAAGCTCGTCAGTCTCCACTTCGACTTTCGCCTTCAACTGCGTTCATCAGATTGATCTGCAATCTGCAAATAGCAGAGCGCTAAAATGAACGCTGACTTGCCACTCCTCGGCGTCCGTGTCCGCCGCCGAGCTCGACCGACCGGCGCTCGCCTCCCCGTCAAGTCTTCCGCATTCCTGGCGGCACTGCTGTTCACGCTGGACGATCTCAATGACCAGACGTCTCTAGTTTCGGCTGCTTCACAACTTCGAGGACTGGAGGGAACAATGGATAGCAACGACAATATACGACGAGAGCTGGCCGCAGGAGGCGACGAGGCAGGCAACTCGTACTGCCACAGCTCGGGGTCGTTCCTGGGCGTCGGCAATACGTTGTGTCTGCACGACAACCTTCGGACGGCCGTGTTTCTGCTTGCAGTGATCATTGCGATTTCTATCGCCGTGGACCGACTGATCGAGTACGTCCGCGCTGCCATCAAGTGTCCGCAGCTCCGCAAGATCGTGAACCGAATCTTCGAGGAAGTGATGATCCTGGGCTTCCTGTCCATGGTCATCTTCACGCTCAACACAAGCGGCGCGCTCAAGTCGCTGAGACTCAACAATCTCACGGCCTCGGAGCAGCTGCACTTCTACGAGTTCTTCCACTACATCGTGTTCCTCACCATGATCTACTTTATCGTCATTGTGCTGCTGCTGCTTTTCATCGGTACGGTCGTGCCTAAGCTTGTCTGGGAGATCAAGAAGCACCCTGACGAGCGCCGAGAGAGCATCAGCGACATCCACGACGACACGTACGACCCTCGTTATCCCAGTATTGCCGGGAGTAGCAGTGACCGAGACGACTGCGGTGCCACTGGGCGCCGTATGCGCCACTCCTTCATCCGAGACACGTCCTCGCTGGCACGCGATCTCAACCCGTACAGCTCCGGCGGTAGCTTCATCGAGGACGGGGAACGTACGCTCGATACTCCATCCGACGACTACTATATCGCCATGCGAGCCCGCCAACGCTCAGATGGAGACGGAGTGTACCGCACGATGGCCATGAGGACAAGAGCGCTATCGGGCATGGACCTTGTTTTGGGCACCCGAGCGTACAGCCTGCTACTTCAGCGATACCAACGCGAAGGGTGGTGCTTCCACTTCAATGTGCGCAAGCAATGGAATCTCTGGAAGAGCTTCGAAATCCTGGCGTACAATATTTGCCAGAACAGAAGCGGATACATCTATAAGAACCCTGCGGAGATGGAGCGGCTATTTGGCGTTCGTTCAATGCTGCCAGCACAAGATGGAGAAGACGGCGCAGATGACGATAAAGATCGTATGACCTACGCGAAGTACCATGTTCTGTGCATGCGCAACTTGTTACTCCACATGACCAACATCCATCCAAGCGCATTCCTAATCCTCGTGGTTATCTGCTTGCTGCCGTCAATATTCCCTGACCAAGACCACTGGATCTTCATCGGCGTGGGAGGGTTACTGCTGCTGGTGAACGTCGTCATCTTTTTCAAGGTGCTGAAGATTCTGCGCGGCATCGTAGATGACCGTCTTCGCATTATCACGACGAGAGATATCCAAGCGCGGCTCAATAAGGTGCTCAAAACCTCGGGAGGTCGCAATCGAGGGCGCAAACGCTGGCAGCACAATAATAATAATGCCTCCACTTCCGACTCGATACCAGCTTCAGCCGAGGAGTTGACGGAGGAGAATTCCAGCGATGATCTTAAAACCATATTGCAAGCTCGTCGCAAGAAGAGTGCAAAGAAGTTCAAGGCTGCAGCACTCGCCGTCCGCGCCATGATTCGTATGCAAATGTCTGCACTTTGCCACAGACAGCTACACTACCACGACGACCGGTTCTGGTTCAACAGCCCCAAGCTGCTGCTTCGACTCTTTCAGTTTGCTACGATCGGACAAGCCTTCTACCTGGTGTGGCTTTCACTGGTAGAAATCAACAGTGTTTCGAATTCGTCATACTCACACGCATGGCGATCGGCGCTGTTGGTCCTCATGGTGACTTTCCCAGCGTTGTCACTTTTCGTTATCACGCCTCTCACGATGCCCAGTCTCGTGTTGGTCATGAGCCTCACGGGGATTTTTGTGGATCTCAATGCCAGCAACGGTGACGAGGAAGGAAAGCACCGCAACGTAACCCAAGAGGAGGTGAAGACACACACGCGAATCATGCGTCGATCGTTCCTGAGAAGTCATTACACGGAAGGCGAAGGCTATCAGCCGCCACCCGTAACACCGCCATTTGGTCCCGTGACGCCACCGCTTGGCCTTGTTACCCCACCACTCGGCCCAATTGTTCCGTCAAACTTGCCGGACCAAATCGCTGACCAACACGACTCCGTGGCTTCTCCAACAAACGTATTTCTTCGCATTTACGACTCCCCAGCATCTTCTGTCAACGCGAGGCCCGGTGGATCGCGTTACTTTCCTGGCAACAGCAACTCCATCGGCCGCAATAACTCGCTGGGTAACACTCTCGGCCGCAACAATATGCTAAGTCGCTGGAGGGGCCACAGCAGGTCCGTTGGCAGTATGGGTAGTGCTTCCGGAGATGACGGTAATTATGGTGCTTCAAGGCGAACATTCGATCTCGCAGCTTTCCAGTCGATGGGTGGGTCCCTGCCTACAGCTGCAGCTAACAACGCCAATAACCAGGCCCCTCAAGGACCGCCTTCATTCACTAGCAGCACGAGCAGCCTGTGTAGGAGTCCTCGACCAACCAGGATGGAGATCAGCGTCCCTGCCCCGACAATGAATTGGAGTCAGGCCAACGTGGAGCCAGACATACAAGTCGGTAACAACGCGACTGATGACAACAACGAGCAGGAGAATGATCTGGAACAGATTCCCAGCCCAGTGTCGGCTTCCTTCAAGAGTTATTGCTCCAAGTACGGCGGCTACCCAGATTTGTAGGCGACGCAAAAACCAGTCCAGTTGCGTATTATCACGTATTCACCGTACAGTGCTAAAACAAATCAAACAGCACATAAGAACCACAAAGGAGAGAGGTACTCAAACTAATAACGCAGAACTCACACAGACGCCGCTCCCACGCACAAAACGCTTTGGCTGGTGCAACAGCAGCGGGGACCAACCGTGAACAACTAGTGAGTGAGGAAAATGAATCTTTCTTTAACCCTTGATCATGTGCAACCAACCCAAATCGAAAGCAGATCGTACCATACATCCGTCGGTCATCGAATAAAGCCAAACTACGTTAGGCTCACTTGATGACATAGTTTCAAATGAGGAGGCTCGACTGTCATCGTTCTGGATACGCTACTTGCTTCAAGCCACTGCGCCCGTTGTGCCGGTTGCCCCCAGTGGCTTGTACGCGTACTTCGGTCGGAGTGCACGCTTTTCCTCCTGAACAATTAATCAAATCGCCACACCCGTCAGCTTAATGAAACAAAACCTGCTTACCGACGTGTGTCAGACGTACCATCGATGTGCTCTCATCAGCATACACAAGTCCATGGTCGTTTTTCACCACCTGCTGTGCAGCTCCATCGAACACGTTCGTATTGCTGACTGTTGCAGCATGAAGCGGCGCTGCTGCTCCACCCCCTGGCGGTGTTACACCGGTCTGCAACGCTTGCTGGTTCATGTACGGAGCACCAGCTTGCAGTGAAGGCACCATGGTGCCAGAAGGCGGTGGTCCTCTAGCCCACTGTTGCGGCACGCCACCGTACGGTGGGTAGCCTTGTGGTGCCACCATTCTAGGAGGCGGCATGACACCACCAGGGAAGCCTCTCGGCGGAGGTGGGGGGATTACACCTCCAACACCCGGCGGCGGAGGACGCATTTGCATCATACCAGCACCTGGAGGAGCCATCCCCCCTGGATACTGCATCGGAAGAGGCGGCCGACCGCCCATAAACGGCGGAAGCGGCATGCCTCGACCGGGAAATCCGCCCATCATAGGCGGACCTGGTGCATCTAGCCGAGGCTTCTTGGTCACTCCTCCATTAGCGTCTGCAACAGAGTACAATACGTCATCCGATTAATCAAAGGCTTTTCGCCCATTTCGAGCCGGAAAGCCTCACCTGGCACGCCTTCCATGCCGTAGATCTCGACGTCCGTGCTCTCCCTGCCTGGCTTGGCGTTCGGAACGCCCTTGAGCGCCTCCTTGTGCACCTGCTGGATGTGGATGATCATGCCGCTGATGGTGCTGAGCCTCTTGTAGCACGTGGGGCACTTGAAGTGGCGCGCCTTCTGGTGCAGGATCAGCACCTTCTCGTCGTCGAAGATGCGGTCGCAGTAGTAGCAGAAGATGCGTCGCGCCGGAGCCTCGCCGCCCGCGCCGTCGTCGTGCCGCTTCTTCTTGCCCATACTTGCCGACCTTCTGCTCACGATCCGTTTTTATTGTCTGCGGTGGTGTGTCGCACATCAGATTGATGGACGCACACATACAAAGTAGCCATTTCGCACTTCCAGCACTTGACTTCATTCCACTATGGTGAGCGTGTTGTTCGTGTGTCTGGGCAATATTTGCCGCAGCCCGGCGGGCGAGGCCGTGCTCAAGGGTATCGTGGCCAAGAAGGCCGGCGCAGACGCGTCCTCGTTCCGCGTCGACTCGTGCGGCACT
>JAHWLE010001027.1:0-14894 GCA_024679135.1 Phytophthora foliorum
GCGAGACACCAAGGAAGAAGCAGCGGACATACACCGTCCGCGAGAAGAGGCAAGCAGTGCGCCGCGTGGAGGAGGTCGGAGTGGAGGAGGTAGCCCGTGAGCTACTGTGCGCTCGCGGTACCGTCCACGGGTGGTGGAAGCAGGCTGACAAGCTGCTACGCTTTACCGGCCACGCCACCTCCAAGACGTTGAAGGGGCAGGGACGAAAGGAAATGTTTCCTGACGTTCCTGCCATCGTCACCTTCATGAAAGACAAGCGGCGTGACGAGAAGGTAAGCTGAATCAGCAAATATTTTGTATTTATCAGTATTTCTAAGTGTTTTATACTGTTTTGTGTATACTAGGCCCTTACGACTCGAGGCATCATGGAGCAGCATATGTGGCAGATCGAGCCTGAGTAGGTAACCAACTACATGGATGGTAAGAAGAGCGGGCTGTTAGCGCTGCAACGCATGTGTGAGCGTCTCGCAAATCGGTAATATTCTTGTTTTATAAATTTTAAGTTAATATTGTTATATTTAACTGTAAATATTGTTTTTTAGACGTGGATTTACGTCACAGAAGCCCCAGACGGCCAAAAAAATCACCTAGGTCTATTCATCTTCTTTGCATATACCACTTTGCGTACGAAGAATTTTGCGTTTAGCGGTATATCGTGGGGCGATTTCGGAGCAGCTTTGAAACCGTGCCAGGACTGGCATTTTACCTTACACACAAAACTTACCGTCTGCTCGAATCGTGAGCACTGCAGTCATCCGCCCTGCTTGCTTTGACGTGTTTGCGAGTCTCGCGGGGTCGCGCCGTCCTCGGCCAGCCCAAATCCGGAGGGGGGGGGGGGGGCATTTCAAAATTAATGGCCGTCTCATCAACATTGAGCATGCCCCCCGGCCCGAACGCAGCGCAGGTTCTCCAGAATTCCAGTGAAAACTCAGCACGCGTTTGCTCAACGTCGTATCCAGGGATATTTTTTGTGGGTTGAGGACATCCAAAATGTAAAAGTTACGATAGGCGAAAATCAGTGGAGTATTTCAGAGTGATTTTAGCTGGACCAATTAGTAGCACGGTCTAAATTACCTACTCATACGCGCCTGCCATCAGCCGCTCTTTCGTCACGAGCCTCCCTGCGACGTCCACAGTGGAGCGCTTTCTTTTTTTACTGGCTACAGGAACAGGAGGAAGTAGTAGAACCTCTTTACGCACCTCTTCAATGACCGCCTCTCAGTGCGTCAGCCACTCCGCTGTACCCATCGTTCCGCCTGGGATGCGATTTCTGAAGAGGTGGTAATTCGTAGCTTTGAGAAAGCTATCCCTCAGTATCCTGAGATGAGCATTTGAATAAAAGCATCGTTTTTGCAAAGCATACGGACTTTTGATCGTTTTTTTTTTATAAGATTATTGTTTTGGCCAACCAAATCTTTTTTTTTTAATCAGGTGCCGGGTTTTCTGTCGCGCAGTTTAATATGGCGGATGGTAGTCAGTGCTGCCGCATAAATCCGTCGTTGTCTGTATTATAAAGGTATTCACAGTAAAATTATGTTAAAAACGATACAGTTAGCTAAAGCGATGCCTAAGCTATTTGTATTTACACTAACCCGAATAGAACTCTCCTGTCTGCAAAGCTTTTCATGCGCTGCTGGTGTTATATATTGCTATGACGAACACACTTGATTATGCAGACGATTGAATTTTCGATTGGTGTGAGCTTAACGATGCCTGAACACCTATGGATAGCGGCAGGTTGAATTATTGCAACTCTACTATTAATGCACTTCAAAGGTGTAAAAATGGGTAATTCTTCGTCTGCTCCGGTTTTATGCACTTGATTTATGATAAATCCACCGCATGGCACCTCCAAATTCAATCTCGTTTTGCCAAAACAATTGCAAAACACAATAATAATAATAGCTCCTTAATAATTTATAGACAACGCGAGGATGGTTCCCGCGGACAAATGCACAAATGCAACATAAAACAAGGATTTGGAACAGAAAATCAACCGGTTTGAAGTGGACATAAATATCCAGTTTATTATTATAGGCATTTGCCATCTCGAGGTATTTCATCTCTTCTACTTCTTAGTGCGACTTAAACTGAGGTTTCAGACCTATGTGAACATGCATACTAATTTTCAAATCGATAGCATACCTCCTTGATAGGGCTGCCCTCATGCAATGAGAGTTAATACCGGTACATAATACAAGGGGAGAATTACAATATATTGATCTCATTTGAGACCGCGTCAAACGAAAATATGCTTACTAAACTAAGTACGAATCGCGATTTAAGCACATCATTCGAAAGAGGAGCGTTTCCTCTTTCGGCTCGTACCTTCAGACTATAGAAAAGTGAAATACTCGCGGAGCCTCGGTCCTCTCAAAGCGTTTTCTCCCTGTAGATGCAGCTTTTTAGATTTTTTATGGGCTCCCTTAACGTAGTTTTTCCTGCTGAATCGATTGCAACTATTCCCAGGTTCTAATTTGGATTCCTTCTGTTCCAAATCGAGGTGTTTATGAATGAACATGAAATTGTGAGGGGTAATTATTTATATTTTGGGGTACAAAGGACCCATTTTTGGTCATTTGGGTACTGGACGAAAGAATCATTTGGATTAACCGCCCTCACTCAGTTGCACTACTTATCTTACTTGGCACACTTCCGACGTTGTTTTCCTGTCTTCGGTTGAGCTGAGCTGCCCCCGCTATGTTCAAGCTGTCTTCGTTTTCAGTCGCTTGTTCTTCTGCGGGCTCCGTGGGGGTATCTTTGGCTCCAGCAGAAGCAGTGGAGGCTGTCTTCTTCTGGGCACTCGTCTTACGGCGAGCATGCTTGGCTTCGTTCGCAAGTCTCTCTTCTTCATCGGTGGGCGCGTCGTAAATTGGGTCCAAAGCGTCCTTCCGGGGAACGTACGGCCGGACATTGTTGTGCATCTTCGTGCAGGGGGTTGTAAAGGTTCAAGATGATTCTCCCTTGAGAGGAGGTCACGAAGTTTTGCAGCATCGGTGTGGATATCATCAAAA
Organism: Phytophthora foliorum; assembly: GCA_024679135.1. Taxonomy (NCBI): domain Eukaryota; phylum Oomycota; class Peronosporomycetes; order Peronosporales; family Peronosporaceae; genus Phytophthora; species Phytophthora foliorum. The sequence continues at coordinate 3,015 of JAHWLE010001027.1, forward strand.
ACACGCCGATGGCAGGGCGCCCAGTCGCTTCCGGTGGCTGGAGACAAGATCGCCTTGTCCGAGAGACGCGTTGTCGTCTGTACCCTCGCTACGGTCTGGAAGCTAGTTGCTGCCGGGGGCTACGCCCGTCGCGCTCGCGTCCGATACACCTGAAAAAAATGGGTACGTGTGGGAAGGGGCTCTTTTTGAGAAATTTCGTTTAGGTTCGATTTTGGTTGACCAATCTTTAAGCCGTTTATCTCGAAAACTCCAAATGGTTCGTAAGCACCTTTTCGTTTGGCGCGGTCTCATTTGTCTGGTGCAATTATTGTCCCCTGTTGTTTTTATATTCCTAACCTGACCCCACCCGCAGTTTTTTATTCCACTTGGCATAAAACTACGGGGTCCGTTTCACTTGGTTTTTGTATTGGGTGACTAAAATATACCAGTCCCAACTTTTGTCGCAAAAAGTCCTAACCATTGACGCTTTTGCATACAAAATCGAAAAAAACCGTGGCGTTTAGGATCAATTATCGTCGGTTATGTGTGGAATCGAGTTTTAAAATAGCTTTTATTAAACTTTATCCTGTTCGATTCCGATTCACCGGAGATGAACGCAAGCTAAAGGAAGCCTGCGATATTGTGCACGAGCTGACGCACCAGGTCATGAGCGAGTCGATGCAGAAGAAGAAAGGTGACGGCGACCGAAAGGACTTGCTGGCGCTTCTTATCGATTCTGGCAACGACATAAGCATCGAGGTCCTTCACGACTCGGTGATGAACTTCCTGCTGGCTGGCAAAGATACAACAACCTCCAGCATGAACTGGGTCCTCGTCAACCTCAACCGCCACCCGGAAGCACTAGCCAAGCTGCGCGCGGAGATCAAGGAAAATCTCCCTGGACTTCTGACCGGTGAAATCGAGATCCCGACGATGGATGACCTGCAAAACTTGCCGTACTTGGAGGCGGTGGTGAAAGAGAGCCTCCGTTTGTACGCCATTGCGACAACCCGCGCCCCCAACCAGTCGTTAACTTTGAGCGACGGAACTTTCGTACCGTTTGGATGCGCCGTCATGATGCCAGCTTACGCTACCTCTCGATTGAAGAGCGTGTGGGGTGTCGGTGACTCAGAGTACAAGTCCGAGCGGTGGATTGGTCCCGAAACACGGAAGGTTAGCGCTGTATCCCCGTTCAAGTTCGGCACCTTCATCTCTGGTCCTCGCCAGTGCATTGATATGTGCTTCGCGCTGCTGGAGATGCGGATCGCTACAGCGGTACTCTTCAGCCGCTTTGACCTCAAGACGGTGCAAGAACCGTTTGATATCTCACATACGAGTACGCGTTCACGCTTCCGATCAAGGGCCCTCTCGACGTCAGCTTCCAGGATACCTCGCTTTGTGATAGTGCGTAGTGTTAGTTGATCGTCTCGTCCTGATTGAAAGTGCTTGCTGCATCGTCGTCTGTATAGCCGCAAACAAACAATAACGAATTGAAGCACATCCGAACTTGGCATGGTGGTTGTTGGACTTGGCGCAGACTATCAACCAGGCAGAAGCCATGGCTGCATCATACAAGAAAACCATCGCCCATAGCTTTCAGTGCGAGTGAGTCGTATTTGAAGTCGGCCATCCATCTTGAAATGATCAAACTTGGCTCTGTGGCTTGCCATCAATCCAAGTCGAATCCCTCCGTGGGAGCTCATTCCCGATTTGATCGCTCGTTGAGCCAGCACTAGCATGACGTTGTTGCAATTGCTCGTCATGCTTCGACGATGTCTTGCTGCAAGGGCTTCATTACTGCGCCAGTGCGGACGCAGACGCACGAGCGTCCCCGATTTTCATCCCGAAACAATGACGACTAGAGAAATCAGACGCCCTGGACTGCACGACAGCATTCTCGACAACGAGGCGGTGATGAAGAGCTACGCCGAAGAGATCAACCTCGATCGCATCAAAAGATTAAGCTCTGAAGACCGCCAAGCGCTCGCTCGCCATCGCCGTATCCAAAATCCGCGCTGCCAAGTCTCACCCCCGGACAACCTCGCATCGGACGCTTGTGCTGACGCAATGCAGGAAGCCCCGTTTAAAAAAAACTCGCTCCATCTTACATTAGTTATATTTTTCTGGATATTGGTACAATTGTACTGCGCGCTTCGTAGTGTGCTGCTTTCACGGGCGGATGTCAGACGATGGGGGTGGGTGGGTGGTTCCATAGAGATCTGCTTCGGGTCGGCTTGCCTTCAATCGGTCGCCATTAGTTCGCAGAAGCCCGAGGCCCAGTTCGTCGCCCCGCTCGCTCGCTCATTGCTCGTCTTCATTTCGTTTACTCTCTCGCCGACGCTAATTATTTTCTGCACGTTTCCTACTTTTGCTGTTTGCTATTTTTTCTTGATGACATTCCGTCGTAACGTTAGCACGAATTGTCCGCTGGTATATTGTGGTCGCACGTGCCCCCAATAACAGGACGCACACGAGAGCTCGGGGTAGCTGGATGGTGGTTTTTCTCTTCTCTCTTTTGGGTCAGATGGAGCGCGAATGTCTTTTTTTTCTGGATCGATGCGGGTGTCCCCAGGTCGCGTTGCTCACTCCGTTGCGTTGAAACCGGTGCCGCCGCACGTCAAAACTACGTGTGGGCGGCCCTATTTCACCGAGCGGGGCTAGTGCAGTGACGAGTGCATGTTCCTCTTGGCCTGGAAGCTGCTCTTCTTCTGCAGATGCTGCTTGGAGAAGCTCTTGGCCTTGGCGGCCTTGGCCATCATGCTGTAGATCTCGGCGTCTACGTCCGACTGGAACGGAGCTCGCGCGTCTTCTCGCTCAGCTTGTAGTGCAGCTCCTGGTGGCTCTCCATCAGGTCCAGCTCGGCCAGGATCTCGATATTCTCGTCCACCTGCTCCATCGCCGAGGCCGACAGCGGGTGGAACGCGGGATCGAACAGCTCCTCGTCCGGGATCTCCTGCGCGGGCTCCACGGGATCGGCGATCACGAAGCCAGACTTGCCCGGCGAGTGCGGGCGCTCGAGGTAGTAGTCGTCCGTGATCGCCGGGTACCACGTCATGGACGGATAGAGGGCGGCGCCAGCGCGTCCAGCGTCGACGAAGGCAGCGGTGAGGACACCATGTTTGGAAGTTCTTCTTGAGCAGCTTGAAGCGAATTGCGTTTTTTTTATTTTCAACTGCCATCGTGGAGCTGGCAGCCCACGTCGAGTTGGGCTTTATCCATAACCTTTACCACACCTCGGCCTTACTTTTGCGGAGACAACATCATAGACGAAAATGCACGCACGCTTCCATTGTTCGTTGCTGTTGCGTGGCAGTAGCAAGGCGTAATATTTCCAGCGTTGCAGCCTACTTGGCAGGCACGACCTCGTCCAGTGCTTGGTACATGAACTTGGCGAACGCAGGGTCCAGCAGTGCCTTCTCTAGCGTCTTCATCTTGTCCTGACTGCTATCAATCTGCAAAACCATCCACAAGATGCAGTTCTTAGCACTCCACTGGTCCAACAGCCATGCACTGGTCGAACCTGCGCCAACGCCTGCGTGATAACTGGGTTAGCCAGCATCTCCTTCACGCCCGTCGACGTCCTGAGCACATCCATCTGCTCGCACGTGAGCTTCTCGGCAGGGTCCACTTCCTTCTCTTCTTGCACTTCCATGGCAGTGGCTGGTGCTGGCGTCGGAGGCTCCTGCGGCTTCTCGGGCGCCGGCTCGCACGGCGTCTCCTTGTGTTTCTTGCAGCAGAGCAGGCTGCAGTATGGCGCTCGACATGTCGGGCACTTGTACCTGGACTCAGCCGTCGCGCACACTACACACGGCAGCGCCATCACGAGCAACAGCAATTGAGACCAACGGTCGGCGAATGAACCGGTATAGTAATAATGGCGGCAATTCTTCTGAACTACTACCAGTGACCAGATTAAGTTCATACTATTGTAATACTATAAGTATTTTATACAACTAATAACAGTATACAATGCTATTTTTCAAACAAATATTAAATATCATGTATGGAAATGTCAGCTCGCCGACTCAGTCTTCGGATCAGATCTGATGCCCCCGCTCAGATTTGTTAATATCCGTTACAGACGGTTGCATAGGACGCCTAGTGCTCTCTTGCTATCAGCAGCGCTTGCTTGCTTGGCACAACGGCATTCACTTGTTCGTCGACTATCACCAAGATGCAGGAGCTCAAGTGCGTGGCGCAGACCTACGCGTGGGGAAAATCCGGGCTCGAGAGCTCCGTCGCGCAGCTCAAGGTGCGTGCACAAGTCCCGATTGACACGCAGCTCCGTCTCCAATGCTCCCGTGCTGATTCCTCACCTCGATTGCTATTGTTGTGGCGTGTAGGAGGCTGGCGACGAGTCCTTCAAGGCGGACGCTTCGACTCCGTACGCAGAGCTCTGGTAGGCGGCTGCAATAACTGCATTTGACACGGATCTGGAATCTTCCGCTGACGTTTGTCCCTACCATTGCCCCCGACAGGATGGGGACACACCCTAACGGCCCGTCGCGTGTGGTTCGCGAGGAAGGCGGCGAGTCACCGCTGCTGAGCGACTGGATCCGCACACTTCGTGCCAACGAGACGGGAGACCTGCCCTACCTGTTCAAGGTGCTGTCTGTGCGTAAGGCACTGTCTATCCAGGCGCACCCGGACCTCAAGTTGGCCCGCGAGCTGCACGCCAAGTTCCCGGAGATGTACAAGGACCCAAACCACAAACCGGAGATGACCATCGCACTCACTCGTTTCGAGGCGCTGTACGTTAAAAGGACTGGCCTTGCCTGGTTCTCGTCATGACGTGCCACTGACCTATATGGTCGGTTCCTTGTGCTCTCAGGTGCCAATTCCGCAAGATGGACGAGATTGCTGCTCACCTCCAGGCAGTCCCTGAGCTGTGTGCACTTGTTGACGCTGAAGGTTTGTTACTGAACGCTTGGGCTAAATGGTACCAAGGAACGGCAGGATTAACGAAACTACTGCGGTTGTGTTGCAGTCGCTCAGCGGTTGGTGGCTCAGCAAAATGAAGCAGCGTTGCGTGAGTTTTTCCGCTGCTTTGTCTACGCCGAGTCGGAGAACGTGTCCACTCAGCTGCGCGTGCTGCGTGCGCGACTTGAGAGTGCGTCGAGTTTGACGGAACTGGAGAAGCTGGTGCTTCGTCTGGACAACGAGTACCCCAACGACATTGGTTGCTTTTGCCCGTTCTTGCTCAATTATATCACGCTGGAACCCGGAGAAGCCATGTTCCTGGACGCCAACGAGCCCCATGCGTATTTGTCCGGCGACTGCATGGAGTGCATGGCATGCTCTGACAACGTTGTTCGCGCGGGACTCACGCCTAAGTTTATTGACAAGGAGACGCTGCACTCGATGCTGACGTACCACACGGGCAAGCCGCGCGTGTACAAGGGCGATGCTCAGGACGACGGCATTGTACGACTGTACAGCTCCCCTGTTCCCGAGTTCGAGGTGGAAGCCATCGAACTCAAGCCTCGCCAACGCTACGCATTGCCTGCACGAAAGGGCGACTCCATTATCCTCGTCATTTCAGGCAGTGGATCGACCGTAGAGCCTTCCGGCGCTGCTGACGGCTGGCAGATGTCCAAGGGCCACGTGTACTTCTTGCCCAAGGGTGAAATCCTGGAGATCCAAGGCGGCGAGGAAGGAATCTCAGTATTCCGTGCGTCTCCCAACGAAAGCTTGGGTTCGCGCAATGCATAAATGAACCTGATGCGATGAACTCGGAACGTCCAGGTGAGCTGAATAGCATTGATCCCAAGGTACACAGGCGTTTTACATGTTATTCATGCAAGCAAAAGGAGAAAAGGAATAATCATACCAGCCGTGCTTGCAACGCTTCACACTTGCATCCCAAAAGCGTTTGCGACCTCATGCTGCCTGACGAGGGTGCAATTCGTCTCGGGTCAACATCAAGCTTTGCGCCACGTTCCGCATGACCCACTGCACTTCAGCAGGGCCTTCGAGCTTTGGAACACGATCAAAACGACTATTGTCGTCTCCTGCAGGTCGTGGGAGTTCAACCTCCCCGTCACTCACGAATTCATCATCCGCGTACTCAATTATTTCAGCGTCTGGGTCTTCGAAATCGTCGCTGTACTGCGTCCCGCTTTGATCGAAGACATCTGACGAATCATCGCTGTAAAAGTTCTCTTCAGCTTCGTACTCACTCAAGGATGTGTCTGCGGATGCGCCATCATCGTCACTATCGGCGTCCAGCTCCAACTCGCGCATCATGGAGCTTTCACTAAGCGAAGGTGCCCCTGTGCCTTCTGAGCCAACCTCGTCCAGTGACTGGGTGGACAATTCAAGTACATCGCCACTGTCGTGCAGATCTGCTACTCGCTGTGCTGTTGTTGCTATGGGGTTCGACCAGCGAGAATCAGGTGCATTAGTTGGCGTTCTAGGCCGCCCTGTTCCTCTCAGTCGGAAATTATCTGGTTGTCGTATGGCTCGCACAGTCGGACCAGGGTCACTGTTATCCTTGGTTTCCTTGGAGCTGTAGTAAATTTGCAAGCTGTCTAGGCACTCCTCGCTATACTCGCTCTGGAAATTCGGGTTCATGAGCTCCTCAGCCTCAGCATGAAAACGCAAATCATCATCATCATCGTCGTCGTCTTCATTTATACTCGAACGACCGTCACCATTTACTCGGCATTTGCCGTTGCTTTGACTTCTTTCCCAAGCAACCGGCTTGGTGTTCCCCAAAGCTAGCCGAGATTGTGGCCGGGTCGGTGACGTCATGGAGCGTGAAAGCTCTTCTTCAGCGCCTTCTTTGTTGTGCGGGGGTCCTATTCGATTCTCCGACAGAGGTGGGTGTGGTTTCTCTTCTGTTGCGACCACAAGCGGTTCTGGGGTAGTGCTTCGTTCCGGCAGGCGGAAACTTAACTGCGACTCTTCCAATATGCTCGCATCCAGCAGTTCAAGCTCATCGCGTACGTCTTGATCATCCTCTTCTTCGTTGAACGATTTTATCGGCATCCACTGCATCGGGGCCACTGGTGCCAAGTGTGTAGATGCCGATTGACTTGATAGCCGCAGTCTCCGCTTTTCACCAGACGAGCGCCGTGCGGCTATATTTTTCGGGTGCAGCCGCCTCCTGCCCACAGCAGAGGCGGAGCCGTGCTGAGGCCTTCGTGCCACGGGGTTTATCACCTTGACCTTGAGCGATCCGCCGGAAGCCATGAGCCCTTGCATGTGATGGCGGATGTACGGCATCGCAAAAATCTCCTCCATACTGGGCCTTTGTTCCGGGTCCTTGTCCAGCAACTTGCACAGCAAGTCGGACACCTCCTGGTCGTAATGAGGCGGCACTGGAGCAAAGTCTTGTTGCACAATCTTGAGGATGAGTGTCAGTATATTCGGCGCGTCGAAGGCGTGGCGCAGAGCGAGCATCTCGTAGAGCACGCAGCCCAGCGACCACACGTCGCTCGCGTACGAGTACGGCTTGCTTTCGCAGACCTCCGGACTCATGTAGTACGGCGTCCCGACTACCGTCTTGGCTTGGTCCAGCGTGGAGTCCAGCGTCTTGGCGATGCCAAAGTCCCCGAGCTTCACCACGTTTTCCATCGTCAAGAAAACGTTGCTCGTCTTCAAGTCTCGATGCAGCACCCGCTGGCCGTGCAGGTATTTGATCGCCATGGCCATCTGCACGAACCAGTCCAGCACTTGGCTAATGGAGAAGTATCCTCTCGGGTCCACGGGGTCGCTCTCCGGGCCTACAAGCCGCTCTCGCAGCGTCTGCTGCTCCTTGATCTTGCCAGCGAGGTCTCCGCCGTCGCAATAGGCCATGACGATGTGCAGCACGTTGTCCATCACGAAGTTCTCCTTGTACTCGACCACGTTCGGGTGCTTGAGCTTGGCCAGCAGCTCCACTTCGCGGAAGGACTGGTCCTTCTCCTTAGCCGAGAGCAGCTCCATGGGGATCTTCTTGACCACGGAGCGGTTCTGCACACACGCGCGCTCCCGCACCAAGTGCGCCGAGCCGTAGCTGCCGCGCCCGATGCACTTAAGCTCCTCAAAGCGGTGCATCGAGGAATCTAGCGCTTCAACGTGAGCGTCTCCTCAAGATCGCGCAATGGCGACTGCAGATCTGGGCCGGACTGGGGCGCGAGCAGACGCCCTCAGCCTGCACAGGTTCCCCTACTGAGAGGTGGTAGAGCGAAACGGAATTTGGAATCGTCTTTGGGAGGGAAGACAACGCAGAGAGCATGAAAGTCTGGATTCCTCTACTGCAATGGATGGCACCTGGTTGATTCCAAGTCGATGGACATAGAGCATTGCAACGTCTGCATGGAGACTGACAGACTGGCCGACGGGTGAGTTTGTTATTGTTCGCCAAGTCGGAAGTCGCCACTGGAGTCCGTCAGTGCGGCCAGCACCAGGAGCATATAAGATATCTGTACATCTTCCATTCGGCATCTCTGTATTGATCGGGAGCTGCCTCGGCTGCTTCCTGTTCTTTTCTCTTTTGAAAAGGTCGGTAGTCCGCTCGGCTGCTTCTGTTCCTGGCTGTATTCAAGTCCGTTCGCGGCCGAGAGAGTCTCCGTGCCTTAATTAATGCCCGTCCCCGTGTCCGTGGTCGCCGCCGTGACGAGCAGCAGCCTCCTCCTTCTCCTTCTGAGCGATCACCACGTTCATGCGCGTCAACTGTTCCACATAAAACAACGCCGAGTTAGAAGTCAACGTCCCCACTGCGAGCTGCGATCTCAGCCAGTCGCACCTCCTTCCTGTGGTGCAGGCACTCGATGTAGTCCTCGACCTGCTTGCCGCACTGGCCAGAGTACTCTGTGTCCTTCTGCAAACGTGCACACAGCGAACAGACGTCGGTTAGCAACACAAGAGGCATCCCCAAGCTCGGCAGAGAGACCCACGTACGCTGCACTGCTCCACGTCCTTCCAGAACTGGTAGCACCGGCCCTCACGGCCCTTGAATCCGAAGCCCGACGACATGGTGCGATGATTCCTCCCTTCCTGCAGATTGGGCGGCTACGACTGCACCCCCAAAACAAACGCTTTTCGACCAATCGCGGCGGATCTTAGCATACAGTATATTCAGCCAATCATCAAGCTTTCGTCTCCCGATTTGCCACCAATGGAAGCGGACGATTACGCGCCAGGTGATGCTTATCTACGTTGAGATTACCTCGACTGCTGGAGACACAAGTGGATTCACCGCCCCGCCATGCACTCCCCGCGAGGCTTCTTCGTTGCAGCACTAGCGCTGCTCGCCATCTCTGCCGTCTCCGCCAAGGACGCGCCCTGCTCGTCGCCCGAGGAATGCTGCTCGCTCTGCGGGGAGGACTCGGAGCGCTGCGCCCGCGGTCCGTGCAGCATGAACATGATCACGCGCACGTTCTTCAGCATCAGCGCGCCCGCCGACAACGTGGGCTTCTGGGACGTTGTCCTGTCCTTCTACGGCATGGTGCCGTACCTCGTGCCGATCGCCATCGCGCTCGAGTTGATCTTCCACCGCCGCAGCTGGACGCGGCTCTTCGCCTTCCTCTTCATCCCCATCGTCGCCATTATCAACGCCGTCATCCTGGTCAAGAGCCTCGGCGAGTGCAGCGAGTGCGCCCGCCCGTGCGGCAGCTGCGTCTCCAGCAATGGCATGCCCTCGGGCCACGCCACCAACGCCATCGGACTGTGTTTGTGGCTCCTCCTCGAGACGCTGCTGGGCGTCGGCAAGCCGTGGAAGGCAACGACGAAGGTCATCGCATGCATCGGCTTCGTCTTGCTCTTCGTGCCGGTGCCGTACAGTCGCATGTACCTGGGCGACCACACGGGACTACAAGTCGCCATCGGCAGCGCCGACGGGGTGGTGCTCGGACTTGTCTACTTTTTCGTGCTCCGCTACGTGGTGGGGAGACGGCTGCCTGGAGCCACGGAGCGGATGAAGCAGGGCCGTCTCGGGTTCCTGAACATGTCCAACGACTTTTACCTTGTCGGCGAGGACCGCCCGACGCTGGCCCCACTCATGAACGCCGATCAGTACGTCCGCTCCGAGTCGATGGAGGACGGCGCAACAGAGAAATAATAGGCGGCTGCGGCGTAGCTATCCAAATCTTAATCTTTCTTAATAGACATGCATAATATTGCTGGGGACACGTTCCCTTTTCCAGAAGCCCGGCGACAAGGCAAGTGCAGGACTTGGCGCGCAGTGCGGATACTGTACACTACGTGTAACGTGGTGCCGGAACTTCCGTCTCGCCGTCGCCATCTCGCCGGTCGGCTCGGCTCTTGCTTGCCCCTGGCCGCTGGTCGCAGCAAATCTCCCCGAGTAGGTCCTGTTCCCTCCGGTCAGCGGTGGAGACCGCAGCAATATAGCAATTGAGCCATCCGATCGCTGCAGTACCAACGAAAAGGCCTCGCCATTACCGCTCCGCGCTGCAGCTCTGCGAGGGCGAATGCGAGCATGGACCATCATGGAGCAAACTTTCCATGTTCACGGCAACCACGCGTGCGACACGCCGCCGTAATCGAGCAAAAAAGAACACCAATCACCAAAAGTGCCCATTTCGAGCAAAATGAGGCGATTGTAGACGACTTGCTGGCAACGAGGAACGAGAACAGGGAGGTTAGAACTACATTGTTACTGTATTCAGCACGCTAGTGCTGATCGAGTCCTATAGAACTGCTGTTGGCATTGAGCTGTACAACGAGCACTTTGAAAGATAAGAGCGGTCACCAATTTGATAATTCTGCTACAGTTTGCTGTTGTTATATCTCCCTACCTACTTCGTGGTAATTCTGTTTTCGCTTGTAAATGTCAGTAAGCCGTGGCTTCGCTCTCCAACAGCAACACCTTTGGGGCACATACTGAATAACTGTCGAATCACAGCTGTGAAATAGCTGGATTGACTTCGAACGCGCTCGCAAAAATTCTTCTCAGCGATAGGCAATCTTGAGCGGTTGGCAATCGTGGCTCAAAAGTGTAAATTGCACTCTCATGCATGTGGTGATCTGGAAGCTTACGGACAAGCCGTCCTCCAAGGCCAAACATATCGAGTTCACGACTATAGAAAAGCTGTGTCCTGTGCAGCTCATAGTCAACTGCATGATGTCCAAAGAAAAATTTTGAAGTATAGTGGCAATATGTGCCTAACCACCGATAGTACTATTCTCCATCGGTTATATCCTCTACACCGGCGCTCATTCCTTTGAACTTTAACGAATCTCTCCAGCGTGTCTGAGTGACCGATAAAATGGGCTTCTCAAAAGAGTACAACGTCCCGTCCGTGCCCAAATGGTCCCTGCGTAATCAATCATCGCGGGTTGCAACATCCACCGCGCTGACTTTTCCAGCCACTCGGCAATTTGCTCTGGAAGCGCCACACGATCTCCTCCATGGCGCTGCTGTCTCCATCCACCGCCCGCGGGGCCTTGCTACTCCTCGCAGCAGCTTCTTTGCTGTCCGCTCCAGCCATGGGCAGCACCGACAGCGACGACGACAGCGTCGACTACGTGCGCTGCACGAGCTTCGAGCAGTGCTGCGAGATGTGGGGCCAGGACTCCAAGCGCTGCGAGCGCGGGCCGTGCACGCAGACGTGGATCATGCGCAAGTTCTTCTCGCTCAGCATGCCGCTCGACAGCGTCACGTTCTGGGACGTGGTCTGCACAGTCTACAGCATGGTGCCGTACCTCGTGCTCATCACCATCATCGTCGAGGCGCTGCTACGCTCGCGCCGGTACACGCGCGTGTTCGCCATCCTGCTGCCGATCATCCTGACAGTCCTGAACACCGTCATCCTGGTCAAGCTCCTTGGCGACTGCGACGAGTGTCCGCGTCCTGCAGGCTCGTGCCTCGTCAGCAACGGGCTGCCGTCGGGCCACGCCACCAACGCCATCGGGCTGTGGATCTGGCTCGTGCTGGAGGCCATCGTGGGCGTCGGC
>JAHWLE010001028.1:0-14416 GCA_024679135.1 Phytophthora foliorum
TGCCGCCTATAAACCATGCTCAAACACGCTCTCTGCTGGCCTTTCACATCCGGTCATAGCTCCCCTAATCGTTGAGTAGTACCGTAATCGTCAGTCAAACGTTTTTGTACAATAGACTTCCATGGATGATGTACCCTAGTTTCGGTACCGGTCCGATAGGTCCTCTGGTCAGATATTTTATGGTATGGTGTATTTGCCCATCAATAAACCTTCCCGTAAGCCTCTTTTTTTAGAAATAGGAAGCAAAACTCAAAACCATTTTCCACCAACTAAAAGCTCGATCACGATACCACTGGAAACTACCCTCACATGCATGTCGTAAATATCTTTCATCATGAGGCTCCAGCATTCAGACGGAAACTTTACCTGGATGTCGTGAATGACGAGTAAGAAGCATATCAAGTAACGGTAACTTGAGCCACAGGCGATCACTATCGAGAAACCAATGAATTTAGCGTATTCTGTATCGCCCATAACATATATCAGTTGCAACGGGTTTGCCGTCCCCGCAGCGTAGACGCGATGTGGAGTAAAAATGTGTCAGCCACCGAACAACCACGAATACCCTGACCAAATAGAAACTTCCTACAAAATTTCCCATACAATCTGAATACAAATACAGAATATTAGACTTGGTTCAGCTTGAACGTCGCGCCCAGGTGGAAACCAAGTGATTTCGAAGGCCGATTTTGTAGTTTCAATCGCTGCTTTGTTGAGATACCTACTTAAGTACATGACAAGATTTTCCTTTTCGCCACGGGCGAACGCCACGGCGGTCATGGACAAGCCGGAGAGCATGATCACAAAAGAAAATAATACGAAAAGCAAACATAGCCCTTGTAAAGTGTTTGGTTTCTTTTTCCAAATTTAACCAGTCAAACTTAGTGTTTTAGAAATTTTGTTAATAATTTGGTTTACGATAATATTGCAAACATTTATGAATTCTCGGTTTTATGATAGTTGACAATAGAAATATACGTTATTCATGAATTTTTGCAATAACCTAGTTGCGGATTCTGTTGGATATTCACACGTACAAATCCTATTTACCACAATGAGACAAGTCTGAGATATCATTGGGGGGCGTTGCGCATTTATTTCAACGCAAGAGGTCAAGTATAACAACCATGCATCGTGCAATGTATCCGTTGACTCAGAAAGGCACAAAGCACGTGCTACATAGAGGTTATTTTTCGGGTCTGGGCGCATAAGAACTGGAACTTGAAGTTGCCGATGGGTAGATGACGCTTTTGGCCCTCTATGCTTTGTACTTGAGCGACTCGTCCGGCGCTGCTTGCGTTGGGGTGCTCGTGCTGATGGTTCTTTTGGAGAGGGGCTATATGGTCGGCACTGCGTACGTTCACGAGTCGATGGCACGCTAGAACTTGATAGTCTGAGCTGGCGATATGCAGGTCGTTGTGGTGTTGACGGTGGATCGGTAGAACCGTTTCCAGTTGGAATCGCATTTGTGGCACCATCAGCATTGCTGTTTTCCGAAACTAAGCTACACGTGTTCCGATCATCACCAAGTACTTGAGCGTGAAAGCGTTGGTAGCTGAGATCACCAGCAGTTCAAGAAGACGACCATGTTAGGTCAGCCTGCCGGCGCTCGTTCATTGATCTTGTTCAGTCCTGCGGCTCCGAATGATCCGTTGACATTGATTTTTATTGGCATACTTAAACCAGTCACTGAGTGCGTGGCAGTTTAGGCAGTTTCGACGTTTGTTTGCAAACTGCTCTCGTAGTTTAGCTGAGTTAAGGTTTAAAACGTTTAGACCCCAAACGTTGACACCTCTATCCACAAGGCCTGAAACGAAGTCGTGATGGCCTGCTGTGCAGTGGCGACCGGATTTGGGTCCCAGTTAGCGAGAATGGCTTTGTGCAACGGCTCCTCGTGATCGCCCACTGTGGGGCGCAGGGCCACAGAGGCCGCGAAGCCTTGATGACTGTGATGAACCGCAGGATCCTCTTAAGGAATCTCTCAGCCGTGGTAAAACATTCCTCGCTGGATGCCTCATGTGCTAGCATGTCAAAGGGGGGGGGGGGGGGCGGGGGTTAAAGCAGGGTTTATCGCAAGAGGTACGTGAAAAGATATTCAGTTAACACTATGGACAGAGCGATCGGCGGACTGATTGGTGTTGTCGAAAATACGGCAGGTACGACTGCGTCCAAAGATACAACAAGTTCTTCACATGAAGATGAACAACTCCCGAAACTGTACGCGGCGTTGAAGTCAGCGCGCTCTCAGTTCTACGACGCACAATAATGGTAGTCTGACAGCTGTCATTCACTCCTTTGCCGCTAGTGTTCAGAATGCAATTTTGCTGGCCCACTCACGAAATCAATGCAACTCGGCGACAGACACATCTACCGCAGTTTGCTTAAGGATAGCCGACGTTCTAGAAGGTGCCTTATCGAACGCTATGTTCGCGCCAGAGCCTGACTTCAGTGATGATGCTCCGTGTGGCGATTTTGCAGCTGGAAGAATTACGCAAGCTAGAGAACTCTATTTGAGGTCTTTGAAACATTTGAAGGAGGCTCTTATGCACAACGATATTGATGGTGACCCGGATCCCCCTCTCCTACACGCAACTCATCGATTCTTTGGTCAAGCTACTATAAACGGAAATTTTCCTGGTTATGTCATTTCTGTAGAATTATTTTATAATATGAATACAGAATTTGCATGATATTGAAAGTCAATAAGCATCTCATTCATTAGAATCACTACTCAAATTCGAAGCTGCGGCCTCTTCGTAGTAACCGGTTTGTTCTGGAAGACGAAGTTCTCAACTCGAATAATTGAAGGTCCTTGGTTGTGCAAGACAACTTTGCGTCGTTGGTCCGGACCAAGTACGTTTTACAAATCTTCTTCGCTTGAAATCATTTCTACCTCACCGCTTGAACAACTCACTTAACTGGGGTCTGTCTCCAGGAGGTTTACAGGGGTTGGCAGCTTAATTGGCAGTCGTTTTGGAGTTTTGGCGCTTCCGAACTCAATGTCAATTTTCAAGTTGGCATAGCGGCGAGCAAGGTTTTCAATTCCTACAACGAAATTGGGTAAATCCGGATGAGGAGCTTGAAAGGCTCCATTCATCTCTCGGTTAAAGCACTCCAAGGGATTGTTGGTTCTGCTAACTGTCGGCTACGAATTGGGTTCCACATTCCACAGCTTCGGCGGAAACCGAACAATCCAGGTACAAACGAAGTACTTCCAGAACCTTTTCCACTTAGCTTCTGATAAAACCAGTCCTGCTAGATCACACTCGGTAGCAATTTTCGTCTTGACCCAATTTAATCGTTGTTTTTCACTGTGTCTTGTTTGACTACAGTGAGCATGTCTAACACACTGTGTAGCATCGCACTCGAGCACTCGTGATCCGGAATTCCGTATTTTCTCATCTTGCACCGGCAAGCTTGCTTAAAGTGAAAGAGACAACCCACAGCGGACGCCTGGGAAAAATAGTATTTGATAGCTCGAATCAATCCCGCTTCAAAATCGCAATACACAAACTCAGGATCCATTGCGTAGTCGGTTTCATCCAATACATGTCTCATCGCGTGAAAGTAAGTATCATATTTCTTGGAACTGGACAAAACGAACGCAGCTGGATTACATGAACGTGTTGGTCTGTCGTAAGTGGAGAAAATTACGCACTGCTTGAACTTTGCAGGCACACACCTGAACGTTCCATCAATAAACACCTCCATCTTCTTGTGCTTCAACATGTTCAGGAGAACAGGACGAGCCCACCCTAAAAGCCGTTGCCGCTCTTTGGTTTGACGATTCTACTATGAATAGTGGAAAAGAAGAAAATTTGTTTCAGATGGGGTTCCATCGCCGACCTGCACACGCGACCACGGCGAAACCTCAATCTGACCGTACACCGAACCGCCAAATTCTTCAGATCTTGCTCGGTTCACACGTTTCAAAACTTCCTCCCGCGATACCCCAGAGATGGCCACGTTGGTATTCGGGTTTCGATAGAACTTTGCGCGCACAATGTCCCAAATTATGGCCCGTTCGCTGTGGTTGTGGTTGCTAAACTATCCACCTCTCGCTTCGTGGTTGCAGTCACATCCGTCTCAACACTTGGACCAATCATATTGACATCTTCTGGTAGTGCGGACCGACCACAAGTGTGAGGAACAAATTTTCTGTAAGTTGCTAGAGCGAAGACAAACTCACATTTCCCTTTATAGCGTGTACTGCAATAGTGACTGCACCGATAGTATACTTTTGACATGTTTTTGTTGATCCATGTATATTTGTAGCCACCAATCCATTTGCTCGTCCGGCCCGTCCTGCACACAACTGAGGAATCCTCTCCATTGTCGGCAATAGCGCTATGTCGATCGGTCGTGGGTCCTGTACCGCTATCTATGTACGCTTGCCACTCAAATTCAGGATATCCAAAGTCGTAATCTCCATCAAAACTATCATTTGGGATGGTAAATGGATTGGACAGTGAACGTGACTCTGTTGTGTTGATCAAATTCGTTGGACTCAAAAGAAATGCGACATTGTGGCGAATTTGACTCGACCCTGGGTCGTCAGCTGCACTTTCAAGAGCTGTCGTATTTTGATGTTCCTCGATCATCAATTCCGTTTTTTTAAACAAACGCAACCGGCAAATAAAAGTGAGTGTGATTGAATGCTTCTCGGTGCGTTAAGAAAATATATTTCACCAACCATCTATAGGATGTGGAGCTTGTTGATCTTGACGTCTTGTTTGTCGTCGGGTAGGCTGTGTCGTCCGATCCGGCTGCCTAGCATACCGAACAGTACGAGATCGGAGTTGCATAGCTCTGTTGCATCGATCACCAAAACTGGATGGTGAGTTGTGCGAGTTGGTGGAGAAACGAAGACTGCTTGGTTAACGGAGAGGTGATTTATTCGTTACAGGTTTTTGGTTACGTCGTTGGTGGCTTTAGTTGCAACTTCAGAGGCCATGTAACCACCTGCCTAATTGGTTCACGATATCGACGTTGAAGAGTCATATAATATGATCACTCGCGATCAACAGATGTACTGTTAGCATACTATTACAAACGTTGACCTCTCTTGACCTGACCTGTAATTGGCCTGCTTCGGGCTCTTTCATGAAGTCGACTAGATAAACATATTGCGTTCATTATAATTATATACATATTTTGCTCTACGCGTTGCTTGTTAATTATTATCTCGTATCGCTTCCTGCTGATGCTGATCAATAGGATTCGCATCAAGACAATCGCCGCGTCCGCATTATACCCTGCGATAGCAAGTTCCAGCCTTCATCATACATCACTGTAAGTTATCATCCTTGAAGGCCCGCATGTCCCGCAGAAGCTTCCTAAGGCACGTCCGTGGATTGTCCGGTATGTCAATTAATCTCGTTGCTGCCGCTGCAGGCCATGGCGTTGTCGCGGCGCTTGATGATGGTTTTCTTGCCACGGAACGACTGAGGTTACCTTGAAGCGGATCAGCCCAGCGCAGCGTTGCGCGAGTTACGCGAGGCAGTTGAAGTTGAAGACAGTTGACATTCGTCGTGCAAATCCTGTGAACACGATTGGTCTGCTGGTTGCGTCGCTCATGTGACGTGTTCGAGCGGCGCGAGCGACCGGACAAGCAATAGGGGGGAGATAGGCGGTGGTCTGGGTGCATGTGGAGCTCGGATGCAAGCTTTGTCGAGCGGAAATCTCTTCTCTTTAACCGTTCTCCGTCTTGGCCGATCCTTTCCGAAGTGTTTGTGCTGCAGACTGCAACATGCAAGGCGGAAGCAACTTGCTCGCGCCATTGCCCTGGACGCTGATAGCCGCTGTGTTTTAACACCTGCAGCAGTGATAGGTCGGCTCTGATCTCTTGTGGCCACTGCGGCATTTTATCCTCGCGACGGCCAACTTGGACGACTGCAACCAGGCCTTTATGGTGCGGACCTTCACATTTGCGCCACGTGTCGGCGGTAAGCTCCAATTGATTTCTCACTGCTCGGAGAATCCGTGTTGGACAGATCGCGAGCTGCGCGCTTTGCAGTCATAGAGCACGGCGCCACCACTCACCATTCTTTCCACAGCGCAGGGTGTTGTTGGGTCGATCATCATGACTTCGTCGAACTTGGAAAAGATGAGAGCGATCACCTTGATGTCGAAAGACAGGAACTTGGTGTGGCATGCCTCGATGTGTTCACAGCACACTTTCCTGGACGAGTTCCCCTTTACTGCTGCTAGTTCACAGATGTCATAGAACCTGGCCGATCCTAGTACTGATTTCTGCAAGAACAATTCCTGCGATTCAGCTTTGACGTCTCCGCGATGCGGCATTTCGATACGCGCGTCGATGTCCATAGTCCGTAGTTCCAGAATCAAGGACACAGCAAGCATCCCAATTGGTTCATAGACTGGAATCAGAATATCCTGAGGCAACGATGCGTAACATCGTGAAGGGTCTAGACCAGTTGCAGCTTCTCGATATCTGGCTGGGGGGCACCGCTCACCCTCCGCGCGATACTGCGGAACCCATGTTTGGGCGATGGAAGAGAGCTCCACGCAAGTCTCGACTGGAGATACACGTCGATGAAACCAAGCGAGAGCAGCATCAATTGCGAGAGCACGCGAGGCGTGCACCGGCAGGGTTCCGGAATGGATTTTTGTGGGTTGGATTACCCACCCATCCACCCCGACTGCTCAAATCGAGGGTAATGGGTGGGTTAACAGAAAAACCACCCACCCGTATACAGTCGACAATCCACCCAACCGAACATGAATTTTAATTCATCTAAAACATGTAAGTTGTTAAGATTGTGAAGTGAAGTGGTGCTTATGACGTAGGAGAATGTAGAGTACGAGAAACGTCGATGTTAATCGACGATCAGCTTGGTGGCAAAAGCTACCTTTCAGGCACTGGGTATATTGTCGACTGAGCCTTCTCGCCCGTCAGTTCTATCGTTTACCTTATTGTCTTACGCCTCCAGCAATTAGCACAATTGCAGCAAGTGCCACAGTGGGGATCAGTAAAAATCCTCAACAGCCCCACCTACTGATTCCTACCTTTCCACTTCGATGTTTCAAACTCAATATTTGTCATGAGCCCCATTGCGGCTCTATGTTTCTCAAATGTTGCTCTCGGCAGGGGTTTCGTAAACGCATCCGCAACATTGTCGACACCAGGAACACGTAGAACGTCAATCTCGTTCAGCTCAACTCGTTCTCGAACAAAATGATGACGGATGTCTGGCTTTTGTGCGACTGTGAAACACCGAATTGTTTGCCAATTTCTTGGCCCTCTCGTTATCCACAAACATATCCGTCGGTTACTTTTGACGTACTTGTAGCTCCTTCAACATTTGACGAAGATGAACCACTTCTTGCACGAGCAGGCTTAATGCCATATACTCGGCCTCGGTTGTGTGTAGAGCAACGGGTTTTTCAGTCTGACTACTCCAGGATATCGTACTTCCACAAACCTTCGTCAAATATCCTGCCACAGACTTTCTATCATGAGTTCGGTTTGCGAAGTCTGCGTCCGCAAAAGCTTGCAGATGCGGATCTAGCCCCTGATCAGTCCATTGTGATCCTCCGAGACGAATTCACCAATGTAATGTATCTCGAAGATAACGCAGTCCTCGTTTTGCAGCTCACCAATGCTATATTCCAGGATTCTCCAAGAATTGGCTGCATTCCCGAACGAAATAAGCAAAGTCTGGGCGTAAACCCAACATTAAGTACATCAAACTATTAACCACAGATCGATATGGCTTTAACTCATCAAATTCTTTTCGTCTGCATCTGCGGCACACATGCTCTTCGTCAGCTTCAAATCCGCTGTACACGGCGTCTTGCACCCGTTGCAATTGTCCATTTCAAACCGTTGCAAAACTGACACTGCATACTTCCGTTGACTGACGAAGATGGTTCGCTCCCTTCGATTGCGTGTGATCTCCCAACTTAAGATATAGTGCAGCTCGCCGAGATCCTTCATCTCAAATCTCCCAAAAACATTTTCTTCATCTGCTGAATGACCTGCACAGTTGGAGCAAATAGGACGAGGTCATCCACATACAGCGGGATGAACACTAACTGCTCGTCAATGGTCTTGACAGCAACACAGGTTTCGACTTGAGCATTGTATGGCCTTGCTCCTCCAAAAATGATTTCAACAGCTGAAACCACACCCGTGGTGCCTGCTTCAATCCATAAGGGCTTTTCAGCAAGCAACATACTCAGTCTTCTTCGCCTCTCACTCTAAATCCATCTGGATGCTCCATGAAAACTTCCACATCTATCTTTCCATTCAAAACCGCAGTAGTAACGTCCATCTGGTGGACTCCATAGTCCTCCACAGCAGCCAGAGTCAACAGAACTCGCAGCGTTTCAAGGCGCACCACTGGAGAGTAAACGTCAAGATAGTCAATCCCGTAGTCTTGCATAAAGCCCTTTATGACCAACCTTCCTTTATATCTTTCGATTTCTCCATTTGAAAAATACTTCACGCGGAACACCCAACGATTCTGCAACACCTTCATGCGTTTCCCTGGTGGAACCAACTCCCCCGTTTTATTTTTCATCAGTGCTTCATATTTATAGTTAGCAGCGCTCTTCCACTTCATAAAATGATCACTTTTCATGGCCTCTTCATACGGCTCAGCCTTTGAGATCGCACTCATGCTCAAACAGCCATAATCTTGCCACCACGCAAGTGCTTGCTCCTTGGCCATGGCACGCTGCAGCTCCTCACGAGCTTTCGGCCACCCCACAGATGAAGATGAGCACACTGAATCGTCTGGATTGGACGTGGTGTATCCAATGTAGATGTAATCGCCAAACCATGGGGGCGTTATGCTCACACGACCACTCCGTGTTACTGGGCAGTCCTCGGTGCGCGTATCTCCTGAAGCTACATACTCCCGCAATGCTCTGCTGCTGAAGGTTTTCAAACGCTCCGAGCTAGAACCATCCCGAGGAAGTGACAACTCTGATCTCGCAGTCTCCATCGCACGAGACTTCAGAGAAGGAGTCCGCAAAAATGGTCGACGAATGTCCATTTGATACACTTGATTGAGATTTAATCTCTGCAACCGGTGCCTTGCACCGCCCTCTGCGTCTTCTCATTTTCTGCATCACCTCACGTAATGTTGCACCTTTAGGCACGCACTCACCTCGCAGGTGATCTCCCTGTGACTGATCTTCATCTGGTTCAGTGCCGCGCACAGCCACATCGCTAGATGCTTGTTTAGACAGCGTCTGCTTTTGCTGAGGTTCGGTATCGTCCGGGGCGCTCTCGCTAGCTTGACATCTCTTTGATTGGCGACCATCTATGGCCCCACCTGACCTGGCATCTCTTTCACTGAGTGCCCCACCTGACAGGTCATGGTGTTTATCTCCGCAGCTAGAGGCCCCGCCAGATCCTGAGTCTTCATCACTGCTCCCATCTTCGTGCATCTCATCCAGCATGGCCGGAATATTCTCCATTGTAGCACAATCCATATCGAGATACTGCCGAGGGGACATTGTAGAGTTTAGCGATGGCATCGATCCTACTGCAATACGACCTGGCTTGTTTTCATAGAATATTACAGTGTGATTGTAAAACGCCTTCCGAGTTTTGCTGTCGAGCAGTCGATAACCTCGCTTCTTACGACTGTATCCGACAAAGCCGGCCTCACGTGCCTTGGCATCCAACATTCGCCTCTCCACTTTGTCCACGTATGCCAGCACAGCACAGCCGAACGTCCGCAGTCGCGAGTACAAAGGAATCTCGCGGTTCCAAACGGCATACGGGACCTATATCCCGCGTTGAATTCGGCACAATATTGACACAGTAAGTTGTTGTCACAGCAGCCTCTGCCCACATTTCTTGTGGCAACTGACAATGATTCAGAAAACACCTCATTCTCTCAGTGATTGTCCGTTTTGCTCGGGCGTGTGCTTAATGCTCAAAGAACACCCAATGCCATATTTATTCTTACAAATCCTCCCCAACTTTGTCAACTCAAACACATTATCCGTACGGAGCTCCTTCATGCGCACATTCAACTGTGTCTTCACTTGTTCGTAGTATATCTCGAACTGCTCGTAAATTTCCGTGCGCTCCACCAGCAAAAACAATGTCACGAAGCGACTTGCTTCGTCGACAAATACAGCAAAGTAGCGCTTGTCTGAGTACGATGGAACGGCATAGGGGTCCAAAATATCAAGATTGGTAAGCTCACCGACAAGCCACTCGCGCGTCGGTGTGCTGTTGTTAACCCGAAAACTTTTTCGAGTCATCTTGCCCTTCACGCATGATTCACATCGGAAGCCATCAGGAACACGCAGATCAAGTCGCGTTAGCGGCCACTGCGCGTGTCAAAATAGCGCGTTGAATGCGTTCCTTCCCGGATGACCAAGTACATCATGCCTCAGCTCAACACTTTGTTCTTCACATCTAGTCACCATCATCACAGTATCCGACGGACTCTCTAGTTTTAAGCGATAGAGATTTGTTTTCATCTCTGTGTGCCGTTGTCCTGTCTGACTGCAAGAACACGTCTGCGTAGTCATCTTCATCATAGTGACATCGTACTCGTTCTGCAGAATTCAATGAGCGTGATGCTTGCCTTTCCACTGAGAACAAGCTGCACTGTAGGTCAGGGACGTAACGCACTCCACGTAACAGCAAAATATGTTTGCCGGTTGACATGGCCAGCTCATTCTTGACAGTCCCAACTCCAACGACTTCCAGCCAGTTTCTGCCACCAGTACGCACTGTTGAACTTAATGGCGTGAACGAAACAAAATCTGCTCATTGGTTCGTCATATGGCTGGTAGCTCCAGAGTGTACCAATGATCGCGAGCAAGTGCAGCCACCCTTTTCTCCAACTCCATCAAACTCATAATAACGTAGGCGCTATCATCACTTTGATTAGCATCACGACTGTTACTGTTGGTCTTGGAATTTTTTCCTCTTCCAATTGACTTGATTCGCTTCTGTCCCGATCCTCCACCTAGATTTTCAGTTGGAGGACGCTTGCCCCAAAACGGATAATCGCGTACTTGATGCTCTTGCGCATGGCAGTGGACCACGCTTCTGCTCACCGCTACCTCTACCTTGGCCACGTCCACCTCCTTGATTTGCTCCACCACGACCGCCAAAACCACGGCCGCGACCTCCACGACCACGACCCCGTCCTCGTCCAGCACCTCGTCCACGACCACGACCTCCACCAGCAAAGAAGGCCTTGTCTTCGTCATTTTCCTTACCTCCTTCTGCCTTCCGGTTTTGCATGTGGTCGTACGCCATCTCCAGTGCTTGCTCGAGCTGCTCGTAGCTCGGCGGGTCATCAGGATTCTGCGTCGCGTGGCTGGCGAGAAACGTTTGCACAACATTGTCCTAGTCTCGAGGAAGAGAGCCAATCAAAATTGCCGGCCTAGCGTACTCGTCAACAGGTCTGCCGACCACCGAAATTGTCTCCATGAGACGACGCATCTCGCTCAAGTGATCAGGCATGTTACCTCCAGAGTCAAGCCAAAGTCGACTCAACTTCGTTCTCTCCTCAGCGTACTTCAAGTAAGTTTTACCCATAAAGCGTCTTTCCAAACGCTCCATGACACGAAAAGGAGTCGGCTCGTACTTGAATGTCTTCATAATCTGATTGGACATGGTCTCGTAGAGAATCTCTTTCGTCCGCGATGGCTTGCTCACACAATCATCACGTTCCGCCTGCTTGCTCTCCTCAGGTTTCTCTACATCCTTTTCACAGTACAACCACAACTGCTTGTGTTGCAGCTTCAGCTTGGCTCGCTCAAGCCATACTTCGAAGTCCTTCCCGTCAAACGGTGGAATAGACTTCCTCTCGTCCTTCGGCTCCTTTACACCCTTCTTCTTCTCCTCCGACATTTTTCACTAGTAGCTGGGTTCTCCTAGCTCGAGCCTTGGGCTCATAACCTGAAGCGAATTGGTGCTTATGACGTAGGAGAATGTAGAGTACGAGAAACGTCGATGTTAATCGACGATCAGCTTGGTGGCAAAAGCTACCTTTCAGGCACTGGGTATATTGTCGACTGAGCCTTCTCGCCCGTTAGTTCTATCGTTTACCTTATTGTCTTACGCCTCCAGCAATTAGCACAATTGCAGCAAGTGCCACAGCGGGGATCAGTAAAAATCCTCAACAGATTGGAAGCTCATTAACTGTTCAACCTAGCTGGCTGGTTCGTTGACTACGCCGCGTAGGCCTCTCGGAACGTAGCTTGCGCCGTCGTCCTGGCGTCAATTGGTACAGCCACACTGAATCAATTGTCTCGCGCTCAAATACAACAACTGTCTGCCATGGTATGTTAGCCACGGGCTCCCACGTGAGCTCGTGGTAGCCCTCCCAATAGACTAGGTAGAAGCGAGCGTCGTTGATCCGTCATTTCGCCCACAGTTTTTCAAGCACATAGTCGTTGTGGCAATAAACTACGTTGCATAATCTTGAATTACTCAAAATGTTACCACTTGGTAACTAGGGCTGTTTTGTGCAACGCACGAAAGTACTTTCGTGCAGCACAAAAGGTTTCGTGCCTATTGTACTCTGCAGAAGTCATGACACCGATTTCAGCCATATCACAGGCGTGGCGCGTGGCAATCTTCGCAAGTATGTGAAGCTCTTCTTCGTACCGATTGTTGTAGCGAAAACCCACGCGCTTGGTCTTGACGTCGTACTTATCTTCGGCAGTCTGTTGAAGGAACAGAAGGTGGTCGATACACTCGTCCATGGGTTGGTGGCAGTTCAAAATATCTTTCGCAGCTCCCCAGCTAGCTTCCAACCCGTTATTGGTATTATTATCCAAGTGTGGGATACTTCCACGCAGAAACGTACACCACAGCGGCTTGCATTCCAACCAATTCGCCTCCAGATATTCAATAAAGGCGGGCTTATCTTTACACAGCACTTCAACAGCTTGTAGATAGCGATCAAATTCACGTTCATCAGCAGTCCGCACCATCATCGTAATCAAATTCTTGACGTGCGTCCTCTCGAACGGAGTGAATCCATACGCCCTTTTGCTGATTTGGCGGTTGAGGTAGTCGATAACATGGAAATGGCACACGATCACAGTCGCGTCTTGAAGCTCCTCTGCCAATACACCAAGCTCGGTAAAGTCCTTGTCGATAACGACCACTTTCACGTCGACCCATGCAGCATTATTCTGTTTAAACGCTTTAAACGCGCTCTTCATGTTCACCTTGGTTTCGCCATCGATTAGAGCATGCTGAGCGAAAGCCCCACTGCCGAATTTGTCAGTCACCATGAAACTGAACAGTCGATACCTTCATGCAGCAAACAAAAATAGCTAAACGATAGTTAAAAATTGGTGAACATGCAACAAAGAAATAATATTGTGTAGTCACAAGTGTGTTGGTGAACAAGTCACCAAACTCCACAACTACAGCAGCGCATCAAACTTGGCATACCTGTTGATGTTCGTGCCGTGCGTGGCGTCGATGCAGAGCACTTCCGGAAACTTGCGGGACATTCGTCGCATGTGCGCAGTCTGGAAAGTGATACAGCTAGTCAAATCGGTAGTCGGGTCGCGGAACACGCTCACCGCATTTCCTGGGTCCTCCCCAAAATCTTGCAACAACTCCGAAACACGAACATTGGCATCCGGAGATGTATACGTCTCACGACGCATTTCGGCAATCATGTTATCCACGTCCCTGGGTTGGATCGGTTTGCCAGAGGCCTCTTTCAGGTAGCGCAGTATTGTTTTGCGCTTGGACCCACCTAATAACCACAGCCAAAGTCAACAAAACCAAAAGTAACGTGTAGACACCTGAATAACAATATCGTACCCTGCTACATTGTTTTGGCGACTCGCTTAATCCCCGGAGACTCAATCTTGCGCGTTTCAGCGTATGAATAGTATTCTTTGGGGCCGACGTTGTGATTGTGGACTGAAGTGTGCTTTCTGGTGCAGATTTTGTACGTGCCATATTCCTCTCGCATCAGCAGCGTGTTCAGTCTCGCCTTGCATTCCATCGAGCGAACCGTGTGGTTTGTGCGCGTACCCCTTCCGCGCGGTTTAAATTCCCAGCCGTGCGTGCAAATATAGGCCTTCGAGTAGAACTGCATCTTCTCGTCGAACAGCACTGGCGTCTTCCCCGTCTGCGAGGCTCTTTTCGTCCGGTCGCGGCTCCTGTCGTGCACAGAGTTGCTTGTCCGCTTGATACCTGGAACATTAAATCGGCGTTTAATCTATTGTCAAGTACAGCGCATTGAGATCTGCCAAAGAGTGCGCCGTACCGTTCAAAGACCGCGTCTAGCTTGTCCCATGACTCAAACTCACCCTTGAAAGGAGGGAACTCCACGTCAACGGTACTTCCGTCAACCTCCAGCCGCTTTCCTGCAATTATGTCATCGCAGTCTTTATCCTGACTCTCAACACGTGCGCAAACCGCCGCGTTAGCGGGGGG
>JAHWLE010001030.1:0-14874 GCA_024679135.1 Phytophthora foliorum
CTGAGCTACTAAGGTGGGAGTTAGTACAATTCAGCGCAGGGTATACTCGTTTGAGTGCCCGAGGGAGAATTAACCATCCACAGTTCTTCGTGGCGGCGACAACCCTCTTAAGTGCACCGATGCTCGGCACAGCTCCCTCAATTCATCCTCCAGGATGGTCACTCGGGCACTGACACGCGTCGATGAATTTGCGCAGGGCACGTGGGCTCAGTGCCATCCATTTCAGAACACGCATTTACCTTTTTACGAATATTTTTACAGGGTCACTCAATTTTTGTATTGCATACTACTCTCAACACTGAGATGGAGCCACGCTTACTCTTTGTATGTGCATACTATTTTCTATACATGGTCGGAAAGGTCGGAGGTCGGATATATTTTGGTATGGTGCGGTTTGGACACAGGTTCCAAAACGCGCTGAAACAGAGCTGAGAGCGCTAACACTCGCGTTTTTGCACTTTATCAAGTACCACAAGAAGCACGGCCGTTCGATCGTCTCGCCTTGCTCGGGCCGCAAGAAGATCACGGATGTACGCCAAGACCGGCGGATTGTTCGTGCAGTCGAGGAGAATCGCTTCGTTAGTGCTGCTCGACTTGCATCCGAGGTGGAGGCAGATATTGAAAGGAAGATCTCGACGTGGACAATTCGCTCGCGGATTCACGCGGCTGGGCTCAACGGCCGCTCGGCCAGGAAGAAGCCGTACCTGTCGAAGAAGCACCGCCGTGCCCGCCTAGCTTACGCTAGGAAGTATGGTCATCTCGCTGCAGACCAGTGGGATGACGTACTTTTTTACTGACGAAGCCAAGGTCGAGCTCCACGGGACGACTGGCCGTGTGTCGGTCTGGCGCAGGGCCCATGAAGCCTTCTCCAACAAGTGTGTACTGCCAACGCTCAAGAGTGACCGCCAATCTGTCGTGGTGTGGGGATCTATCTGTGGAAACGGCGTCGGCACGCTGCACATTTGCTCTGAAAGTGTCACGGGGGAGTACTATCGTCGTATTCTCCGTTCTGAGGTTCCAATCACGAGACTACTAAATGACTTACCGCTAGCTACTTATTTTGTTCAGGACAACGCTCCTGCGCACCGTGCCAAGCTGACGAAGACGTGCATCAAGAAGCTGAAGTTGAAGGACTTTGGTCACCCCGCTCAAAGCCCAGACCTCAATCCCATTGAGAACGTCGGGGCTGAGATGAAACGCGAGCTGAATCGAACCCCGGCAACTTCTCTCGACGACTTGAAGCTGAAGCTCAAGAGTATCTGGATGATCATATGATCCGGAAGTGCGTGCGCTCCATGCCTAAGCGCCTCGACGCAGTGAAGAAGGAGCGTGGCGGTCACACTAAATACTAGCTTCTATACTTGAATTTAGTATGGGCCAAAAAGAGAAAAAAGATTTGCCACTTCAACGTGGGGCGCTTTCAATTACCTGACCCGCTGTAGATGTCACCCTCAACAGTGGGTAGCCACACTACCACTACTGGAGCGATATTGAGAGAGAAATGAACACCAAAGGACGGTCGCACTAATTGCGCTGCATTATCCATATGATTTACTACAAAATATACGTGGATTGGAATTTTTCCGATAGTTCCTCGTACGCGCAAGATGGCACGTCGGCATCACCGCTCCGCGTATATTAAGCTTGTCTAGTTGACCTTCTTACCTGTTAGTAGGCACCCAGAGTTTTTCAGGGAGAAACACGCGCTTTACGGGCGATCGGAAACTCGTGTTATACAAAACCCTAGTCATATCACTTTGAGTAGGTTTTCATTTAATATAGGTTTTTATATGGAAGACGGGGTGTTCGTATATTTTGGCCCCGCCAAAAGTGTTTGTTTTGTATGCGAGGCACCCCGCAAACGCTAAAATCCACAGCGATAGTTCATAACATCTGGCGCATACCGTATTTCTCAAAACATATCCAAAAACCACCCTTCAACTCTCTCTAGAATCTGAGTTATTAGCGAAAGCAGGGGTGTTCGTATACTTTTGGCCCGGAGTGTACTGCCACCCTGAAATGTGTCGATATTTATCCAATACGAGACTCCAATCCACGCGGTTTAGACCAATAGAAAGAGCTCCCCAACACGAAGCGAATGCCACTCGATTCATCTCACTCCGACACTTGCTTCCTGGTCAAGAGCAATAAAACGCCTCCTTTTTCCGGCGTGGTTGGCGGTTAGTATACCGTCGGTGCGTATTTTACTGCTAGGGACGCGTTGCTTTCGCGTGTTCATCCTACCCTGTGGTAACCGGTTTGGTGGGGCCCTACTAACGTATTAGATGGGCATGTATTTTACTAACAGTATGCCCAGGGGGGCCAAACTCACCCAAGAACAGCAGCACCGGATACAGGCCTTCCACGAGGCAGTATTAAGCGAGCGAGCTATAGCTGAGTGTGTGTGTCGCTCTCGGCCCGTGGTTCACTCCTTCCTGACCAACCCAGAGAGCTACACCAAGCCTAAACGGTCGGAAAGGCCGAAGAAGCTGACATCGACAGCACATCGCCGTCTGCTTCGTGAAGGCAGCTCAGCTCTGCTGAGTTGAAAATGGCTCTGGATCTACCTGCAAGTGCACGGCGCATCCGTGAACTCCTTCAGGCTGATCCTAACATGAACTACGAGAAGCGTAAGGCTTCACCTGTGCTGACTAAGAAGCACAAAGAGGCCCGTCTCAATTGGACCCGAGCCAAGGTGAACTGGGACGCAGACAAATGGGGGAGCTGTGTCTTTTCGGATGAAAATAAGTTTAATCTGGATGGCCCAGATTGTTTGCAGTACTATTGGCACGATTTACGCCGCGAACCCGAAATCTACCCTACTCGCCAACGTGGTGGCGGAAGTGTCATGGTGTGGACTGCGTTTTGTGCCAACGGTAAGTCGGAATTGGTGATTTTGGAGAGCAATCAAAACAGTGAGCGGTACATTTATACTATCTCAGAGTATTTATTGCTGTTCATTGACCGTTTGAATGGTCGAGAGTGTGTCTTTCAGCACGACAACGCCTCCATCTATACGTCTACTGCAACGAAAGAGTTTCTGAAGGAGGAGAAAGTTGATGTGATGGACTGGTCAGCCAAGTCCCCCGACGTAAACCCCATTGAGAACATGTGGGGGGTCTGGCACGTGCTGTCTACGCTCATGGTCGACAGTTTCAGACCCGAGAAGACCTTATTCAGACAATCAAGGCATCGTGGGAAGCGATTGGCTCGCATCAAAAAGCTCGTTGCTTCTATGCCAAAGAGGTGCATCGCTACGCTGGAGCTTCATGGAGCTAAGACAAAGTGCTGAGTGCAATGCAGGTGTCTATCGACTAGTAGAATTCGATTTAATCGAGCTGGCAGTATAGTAATCGCCAGGTAGGTCAACTTAAACTTCAACATAGTCTACGGTTGCATCACAAGTACGTGTCGGAGTGAGATGAATCGAGTGGCATTCGCTTCGTATTGGGGAGCTCTTTCTATTGGTCTAAACCGCGTGGATTGAAGCCTCGTATTGGATAAAATATCGACACATTTCAGGGTGGCAGTATACTATTCGCCAGTACTGTAGGCGTTACAGCGTCGATGAGATTGTTACGCATAAACATATTTTTTATATACCGTATTCCCCCTGTCAGAAGCGTCGCTTGTCATAAGGGTCAGCTGTTTTTTAACCAATGGGTGATTTTACAAATTGCAGATGTTTTTATTTTTTGTCATAAGAGTCGCATCAGTACCGGTAATTTACTAGTTTTTCTAACAGTTTTGGGAGGGAAATTCGAGTGATTGGAAGCCAGGTGCAGCTTCATTCTAGAATCGGGTAATGACAAGGCCTGTTATTATAGGCGTACGGCGCAAGCCGAAACGATATTTGCGCAAAGCAGTATCCTATGCCATTAAAAAAAGTGGTTTGAAGGGTATGATAACAATGGAGATCTCACCGCTGCAATCACTGTTACTTTTGGAATGCAAAATCCAGCTAGTCTTCGTGCGCTAAAAAACAAGTTCGAAAGTGGATAGCTAACCGAGTCTATATCTACGAGCAGTGCGAGGAAGGAAGAGGCGCCCACTTCCGCCATCGGCAGTGTGGTGTGGCTACAGGGCTGTCTCCTGAATCTGAGCTGGAAATTGTTCAGTAGATTAACGGTCTGCGTCGGGATGGGATTCCCATTTAGCTGTCCATGCTGAGTGCCAAAGCGTTGGAAATGGCCAAGGAAGCCTCGATTTCGCTTGAAAACTTCCACGCTTCACACTCGTGGGGCAAGAAGTTCATGAGACGTCACCGACTTTCAATCCGCACATGCACTCGACAACGCCAGACCACACCTGAAGATGCGGTGGAAGTTGCATAAGTATTTTCCGCAACTGTGCGACGGGCAATCGTTGAGAAAGGTGTAACTAAGATCTACAATGCTGACCAAACAGGTACCGTACTTGCCAAAATTTATTTTCAGGGTTGCTAATGCTAACCAAGTTATATTTTGTAGCTTTTTTTTTAATATTTGCCTCGCAGAACAATCTCCGCTCGGAACGCTAGGACTGTTTGGGTCAAGTGCGCTGGCAAGGATAAGGAGAGGGCAACAGCGATGCTCCTTGCTGATTCGACTGGGGTTAAGTGCCCTCCTTTCCTGGTTTTCAAGTGCAAGCCTTCCACGCGACTCGAAATCCAGGCAGTAAACAAGGCAAAACAACATGGCTTCGGGCGTACGATTTGGATCGAGGTACGACTCCTACAGAAAGCTACAGGATGCCGGCTCTACGGAAACTCTAATGCGTGGTGGACAGCGGAACTCTCAATCGAGTTTCTCCACTTTCACTTCGCTAATCGAGAGTCTCTCGACGAGTCGGTGTTTTGCTCTGGGACAACTTCTCCGGTCATTGGACCGAAGATGTCGTTCAATATGCAAAATCAGTTAGTGTCGTGCTAGTCAAGGTGCCGCCCCGCTAAACCTAAGTCTGTCAGCCCGCAGATATAGCATGGAACAAGTCAATGAAAGATGTCCTGCGGAAGCGTTGGATTCTTAATCTTCAGGAGCAGATTGTTGGAATTCGAAGACTAATTGAGATCAAGACAGCAAAGGAACAACAAGCATACGCTCTTGTAGTTGCGGCGAGTCAAAGAGCAGCGATCGAGCACGGTGTGATCCCTCGTGGTGGACCAGAATCGTCGGCACCGGCGTCAGCAGAGTATCTCAACACTAGTACTTGTCCGACCGTGGGTGCCGTCGCCCAAGAATGGTGCATGCAAACTCGAGCAGCTCCGACGTGGACTCTAACGCTGCCACTAAGTGGCACTCGTACCGCGCAGTCAACAGCGACGCAGTGCCCCGAGTGGCTTTGAGCTTGAGGCGCCAAAGCGGAGACACATCGTCGAGTGGATTGCGGAGGCGTGGAATGCATTGACACCGTCAGTGATTATCAGCGGGTTCAGTAAAGCAGCGCTGCTCACCGATACCCGATGTAATGGGCCCCTCCTATTTATATATGTAGGTAGATCTCTATAGCTTGATATACAAAGTAGGTACAAAAGCACACAGCTAGCGTGTGCTTCGCTGTCATCACATGATTGATTGAAAGTGGGGAGCCAGACCCATTTCTACCTATCAGGTATTTGAGTGGTTCACATGAAGCCAGCCTGGTCCGATAATAAAACAGAGTTGATTTTACCCCAGACATACTTGGTGTCAGTATAACTGAGTTTAGTGGACGCTTCCTCACCGCTACGTGTAAGCTAATGACGAGCAAATACTTAGCCCGTTACACCCGAGGTAGTGATGCAGGAAGAGACGCAGCGCTACAAGACGACGGATCGATAATCGACAACATCCAGCGATTAAGTATCGGCAAGGGTGTTGGGCCAAGCACTATAAACTCCAGCGACGATGCAGCCGGCGTCTACTCGTCATCTTCATCTGACAGGAGTAGCAGTGAAGACTAGCCACTGCCGTAGACGATAGAACCAACCACGTTTAACATCGAGCTTAATCTGCAAAAACTCCAGTAACAAAATAAACAGCATGCAACCAAGTCAGTCAATACTAGTCGCACGCATCTCACATTGCACACACTTCTAGGCAAGACACTCACCAAGCACAGCACTGAAGCTCATCGCTGTCCGAGCTCTCACGTCCTTAAAAACCGCCAGCATGCGGCGCCTAATCACTTCCTGGGGATGCTTTGTGGTGTGTGGTTCGTCAAGTACAGCGACGGACAGAATGCAACTGCCAGCGCCACAATGTTGATCCGATAGTAGGGCTGAATAGAAGGAGAGAAAAAAGGTCCGAACCAGTGCATGCAATCGTAATGGACAAAATACCTAGACTTTAGTATTTAAATATCTAAAAATTAGGGCAAAATAGTTCTCGCGCACGAAGACGGCCATGGAGCATGCCGTTAACGGGAAGTAGTCTCGCCGGGCGTTCTTCATGTAGGTAATGAGTTCGATGCCGAACGGCACGCTCTCGGGTCGCCCCCGCGCTCTATAGAGCGTCTTTTCGCTTCCCTCAAATGCAAAGATGTCGTCCTTCTTCTTGTGCCAGTCGTTGATTGTCCACCGGGGGACACCTTGCGAGCGAGCCGCTTGAAGGTGTAGTGTTTGCGACACTTCTTCCCGCTCGTTACCACGGTAGAAATTAGCGCCTCCACAGCACCAAACTCTGCGGACTGAAGCACTGCGGCCACTGCTGTCGTGCTGCTGCCCTCAGGATCCTCGGTGGCTGCCTCCATTTTACCAACTGAGAGGCCAGAAATTAACCAGTCAAAAGTCAAATATGATTCGCTTAAAGTTTTGTAAGCTTTGATTTGATTGACTGCTATGTAGTACGTTCTCTATGCGCTTGGGTTTGGGCTGGCAGTTAAGTGGAGGCAGTTGCATTCTGTTCGTCGCTGTACCGGTACTGGTACCGTACTTGTCATGTTAAGTTTGTGTATTTCACCGTTTATGATCTGGCTAGAAACGCCTATCCCGTGTGTATTTTGGGTGACGCTTCTGACAGGGAGAATACTGTAGTATTAGTAAATGAAAAAATATGAGTAGCCAACTCGTCAAAGTTTTTATCACGGTAGTGATAGCAGGCTAGTCGCGTGCGTCGAGCCATCAATCATGCTGCTGCTTTGCGTTGAAAAACTCCACTAAACGAAGATTAGTGAGGAAAGTTAGAGCTCCATATCCTCGACACGTGCCAAGAACTGAAGGAAGTCTCCTTGATCCATTCGAAGGCCGGTAAAGCGCTTAAATTTGACGGCGTCGCCTGGGTTGGGGCAGTTGGTATTCTCATTAGTCCCACCGTGGCAACCTCGCGGTCGGCATTGGCTTTGCCGTCCTCGTAGTTGTCGCAATAGAGCTGCATTGTTGTTTAAAAAGGAAGGGCTATGGATCAATTGGGAGTTAGGAGATCAAGATCCTTGCAGCTAGGAGTTCATCCAGAGGCTGATCGTTGACGACATTGCACATGTGTAGACGATACATGTGTAGACGACATGAGGTTTTACCCTCATTGTGCTTGTGGTGGATCTATCGACAGGTGGTCGCTCGACTGTATAATACAACAACGATTGAATCAATATGAATACCCGGTGATGGTGGAATTTGTATAGTGACTCCCGATTATGGTAGTGATTACATCAAAGGTACCTGTTTGAGTACCCGCGTTGGGTAATTTACAAAACAATTGCTGCGGCCAAGCACAGGTCTTACGACCTGTGAATAGCTTAGGAACACGTTTCGTACCTTCCGATTCGATGTAGATATCACAGAAGCTCAAACTCGCCCTACATCGTTCACAATTGCTGCTTAAAAATCGTTCCTCGTTGCTTTGGAAATGGTCATGGCCTATGATTGAGTCACTCATGGGTGTTATAGAATATTATTATTATTATATGTGGATTTAGTATATATGCTGTTAAGACCAGAACCCAGTTGGTGCTATCAGCACAAACACCACATCATTAGGTGTTTCGGACATACTGTGTGTTCTATACATGACACCTCCCAATTTAGATACTTCAAGTCCCATTCTGCTTTAACGGGTATCCACTTGCCACGCGTAGCTCACCGACAACTAAAGTCCTCCATCACAACTCAATCTACTTTCTTCTCCGCACGTCTTTCCTCCTCGTACGACCACGCAGACCACCCTTTGACAGGTTGTTAGCCCAACGCAAGACCTAAGCGCCGACGACCGAGAGTTCCCGAGCCTCAACGGTCGGAACTTCGTGATCTGGAAGACCCGCGTGACCACCGCCCTGGGAGGCAAGAACCTACAGACAACGACGGATTTATGCGGCAGCACTGACTACCATCCGCCATATTAAACTACGCGACAGAAAATCCGGCACCTGATTAAAAAAAAGATTTGATTGGCCGAAACAATAATCTTATACACAAAAAACGATCAAAAGTCCGTATGCTTTGCAAAAACGATGCTTTTATTCAAATGCTCATCTCAGGATACTGAGGGATAGCTTTCTCAAAGCTACGAATTACCACCTCTTCAGAAATCGCATCCCAGGCGGCAATTGTAGCCCGAATCGCGCGAATACACTTCTCCTTTGCAGTTCCGCCGGTGATGCCAGTCCAATTGGTCCGCATCTTGGATTTCAGCGGACCCATGACCCCAACGTCTAGGGGCTGGCACATTGCCGTGCTGTTAGGAGGCAGAGGCACTACAGTAGCGTTAGCAACCTCAGCAACAACCCGCTGCCCTTCTTCCGACACATGGCACTCGAAATTGTCGAGAAGGAGGGCAGCGGGTTCATCAACCTCATACTTGAGCAGTTTTTCCACGTAGAAGCGCCAGGTAACAGCGTTCATCCAGGCGCTTTCTTGTACGGTGTAGAAGTGTCCGTCAGGGTAGTCGTCGAACTCGTTTGCCTCGATGCGCCCACCGGGTTTACCACGAACGATGAACAAAATCGGCATTTTATTACCTAAAAATACATACAAGAGACAATTAGTACACAACAAATAACAAAAAATACAAATACACACAAAACTTACCGTCTGCTCGAATCGTCAGCACTGCAGCCATCCGCCCTACTTGCTTTGACGTGTTTGTGAGTCTCGCGGGGTCGCGCCGTCCTCGGCCAGCCCAAATCCGAGCGGGGGGCATGTCAAAATTAATGGCCGTCTCACCAACATTGAGCATGCCCCCCGGCCCGAACGCAGCGTAGGTTCTCCAGAATTCCAGTGAAAACTCAGCACGCGTTTGCTCAAGGTCGTAGGTGGTTTTTTGGCCGTCTGGGGCTTCTGTGACGTAAATCCATGTCTAAAAAACAATATTTACAGTTAATTATAACTATATTAACTTAAAATTTATAAAACTAGAATATTACCGATTTGCGAGACGCTCACACATGCGTTGCAGCGCTAACAGCCCGCTCTTCTTACCATCCATGTAGTTGGTTACCCACTCAGGCTCGATCTGCCACATGCTCCATGATGCCTCGAGTCGTAAGGGCCTAGTATACACAAAACAGTACAAAACACTTAGAAATACTGATAAGTACAAAATATTTGCTGATTCAGCTTACCTTCTCGTCACGCCGCTTGTCTTTCATGAAGGTGACGATGGCAGGAACGTCAGGAAACATTTCCTTTCGTCCCTGCCCCTTCAACGTCTTGGAGGTGGCGTGGCCGGTAAAGCGTAGCAGCTTGTCAGCCTGCTTCCACCACCCGTGGACGGTACCGCGAGCGCACAGTAGCTCACGGGCTACCTCCTCCACTCCGACCTCCTCCACGCGGCGCACTGCTTGCCTCTTCTCGCGGACGGTGTATGTCCGCTGCTTCTTCCTTGGTGTCTCGCTGTCGTCCATGGATAAATGGAAAGTGAGAATGCCCCCTAAAGTTAGGTGTAGACGCGTGCGGTTTTACCAGAACCATTCAAAACTTTGATCATTTTAATTGGCTATAATTTTTTGAATCCGTAGCGTTGATTCGGTAAAATGTTTTTGTGTTTAGTATGGATGCGGCTATGAAATGCCGGCTTTTACGTTGCCTGTTTTATCCGTCGTTGTCTGTACTCGGTTTCACCACTCAAGTCGACTGTGCGGGTGACGACGACATCGACTTCGACCCCGATAAAGAACGCAACCCAGCGCTATCCGACATGAGTGATATGGCGGTGGCACTTGACTCTGCTGGTGCGCCTAAGGTCGATGATATCGTAAATCCCTCATTGAGCGAATCCGATGCGAGTTCGAAGGCCACCACCGCTGGAGACGGCGGCGACGTGGAAATGGGGCAGGAGTCTCCACCTTTAATTCAAGCATTCACCGCCCAAAAGCGAGATGAACAGAAACGAGCTGAGAAGTTGAAGACCATGGGCCCGAAGCTGAGCTCGAAGAAACTTCAGCTGGATGAATCGAAGGCAAAGGCTTTCCTGGGCAATACCATGAACGACCAACATGGCCTCATGGTCAAGGACAAGACTATGACGTACGCAATTTTCCTGACGCTCTGTAGAAAGTACGAAGTTACCGCCATCCACGGCGACCCGCACTACATATAGTCGTACCTGATGACCTTCCAATCCGAGGAAAGAAGCGACCTAACGACGTTTATCATTGGCCTGGAAAGCGCCATGAAGGCAGCCGCTGAAGTCACGAATAGTCTGCTGAGCGATGAGCAGAAATCCCTCTACCTGTATCAGTCGCTGCCAGCGGAGTGGAAACCCGAGCTGACCGTCTGAAAAGGCAGTCGGAAGTTCATTCCGTACGAAGATCTGAAGGGGCACATTGAGACCAAGGTCCAGAATGAGCTAGCGCGCAATCGCTATATCCTCCGACAAGGAACGCCGGAGTCCCAGGAGACTCGAGCTGAGAATGCCCTTCAAGTGACAGCGCCAATGCCGATGCCAACGGCCGAGCCTGCGCCTCCCCAGCGGAAACGGCAGTTGTGTCTACAATGAACTGCACGTACTGCCACCGCGACAACCACGACACGAAGGGAAAGGACCGTACCACCGCCTTGACCAACGTGCTGTACGCACCCGAACTCAAGTTTAACCTGCTCTCGGTCCGCCAAGCTGTCGAAAATTACTTCAAGATCAAATTTCCCAACGCCAAAAGTACGTCTTGTTCTTCGCTCATCGAACCAGGTTCGAAGAAACGGCACTCGCCTCTACCGTAAAATACGGGGTGAGTGCAACGCACGGATTCCATGCAACGTCCGTAAAAAACAACACGTACGAACAAAAACCAAACATAGCTCGAGTGGGCGTGTGGGTGGCACACTCCGTCTCCCCAAATAAAAGCAATAATATTCACAAGTAAAAAAACAATGTATTGATTCAATTACCGCCGCAAACTACCGGTACTTCGGTTGCTTCGATAACAGCAGCGCGAAAGCGGCCGCAGGCGTCACGCGGCCCCGTTGTAATTATCCCTGCCTTGACAAAGCCTCTCACGAACACCTCGTCGGGGATGCTGCCCCATGCTTGAGATACCAGGCGGGAAATCAACACCCGCTTCTCCTGTGTGTTTGTGGAGAACGGATTCGCAATATGATGTTCTAAACAGAGGTTTCTGCATTAGCACATATCGTTAGCATCTTTTGCCACCATCACATTGGGCCATCAAAATTTCTTACCTCACTCTATCCTGGAATGCCTTCATCGCGGCAACATCCATTGGCTACGAAATGCCAGCGATTCTTGGTGGCACAAATTCGACCTGGGTGCAACACTCTTCTTGTAGGACATGCCGAATTGAAGTCATTTTGTATGTCTTGAGCCTGTCTAAAAGCAAGAGCCTGCAACCCGTCACAGACGGCTTCCAAATCCAGAAATAGAAAACCAGAATTTGATTTCACTCCTGAACAGAATATTACGACCACCCAGTTTTTTTGCCTATAACTTTTCTGCTACTGCGAGTTGGCGCTTGCTGTTTAGATATGTGCTGTAGGCGCCTAGAGAAGCATATTTACGATTAGAAGCTTGCGAAGTTCGTGTTGCGAGGGGAGGCTCCCTTACAAAAAAACATATTGTGGGGACACAATATACGACTAGTCTCATGCATACAAACTTCAAGTCAAATGTTATGAAAAGATTGTATCCTGAACCAAACTCGGTCTCAACCACCATTAAACTGGCTCGCTATAGGCGCTCTCCCCGTGATCTACTTGCGCTCGTGCTGCCATTCCACAACGGGATGGACCGAGGACTATCGCTGACCGATGCGGAGCGCGGACGGATCGAAGGGCTAAGTGAGGCCGGCTTCAGCATCAGAGCTATCTCCAAGAGGATCAAGCGCTCGAGGGACTGTATACAGCGAGCACTAACGACAGGCTTGAGCCGGCATCGCACAGCAGGCAGGAAGCCCTCGATGGCCAGACGACAGACTCGCCGAATCGTCCGCAAGGCTGCCGCCGGTGATCACAGCTCTATGTGCCTGAAGGAAGAGATCTCGTGCACGTGTTCGGGGGAGAACGATTCGCCACCTTCTGGTTGGGTTGCGTCAAGATGGACAGCACCCTTCCCACCAAGCTGCACAAGATTGCCCGCCTCGATTGGGCCAAGCGCATGATCGTCCAGCCGGACATGTGGCCTCATATCATCTTCTCCGACGCGAAGAAGTTCAAACTCGATGGTCCAGATAGTCTGCGCCATTGCTGGCGGTATGTACGGCGACCGATAAGACAGACTGTGCGACGGCAGAACGTTGGTGGATCGGTCATGGTTTGGGGAAACATCAGCGTAGCCAGGAAGTCAAAGCTCGCGGTGCTTCAAGGGCGGCAGCGTCGGAGAACTACATGTACACGGTTTCAGAGTACATGCTCCCGTTCGCGCACCTCCATCACGGCGTGGATTACATCTGCCAGCAGGACAACGCCTCCATTCACCGCTCCAAGTTCACGACCGAGTTTTTGAAGGAGGAAGTCAAGCCAAAACAGGATGTTCGCAAGCACGCTCAAACGCATTCATATATATATATATGTTCACTATGACCTACGCAGACGACTTTCCGTGGAGAGCTGTTGTGTGTTTACGATGTTCCTACTCAGTTTGTGTCGAAGCTATTTGGGCCATAGGAACGCACGATTTACCGGTGGTACGCGCTGTCCCTGGTGAAAGGCGATGACCTCAAGATGGGTTTGCAATAGTTAAAGACTACGTGCAAGACCATCCAACATTTTACATCGAGTAGTTGCGCGAATTCGTAACCAAGAACCATCCAGCAATCACAACGATTTCGACAGCAACGATATGTAGAGTGCTCAACTTCGACTTAAATCTTAGCTGGAAGGTGCGGCACGGGAGGCGGTGCCGGCTGGGATCTAAGTCTACCGAGTATGGTGTTCGTTTCAACTGAGCCCTGGGAACACTCTCATACGAAGAAAATTGTTTCATGTTGAATTTCCACCCAAAGTTCAATTTGCTGCTTGCACGCCTCTAGATCAACTCCATTCTCGCACGACCCAAGCGGTTGTGCAGCTGTTCTATCAAAATCTTCCGTACCGGCACAGCAGCATCCCAGACGAAGTGAGCGAGGGCAGCGCAATCTGCAGCAAGTTGTACTTGATAAACTTTAGTTTCAAGTTATTGTTGACTAGCCGTGCAACCTCCTCGTCATCGCTGAAGAGGTCAGAAGAGGCCTGTATGCGATGACAGAGGGTGCACAGCTACCCCCTCAGATTGCGCTCCTATTGGCTAATCGGCAGTGTATGCGATGACAAGTAGTATGCGATGACAAGTAGTATGCGATGACAAGTAGTATGCGATGACTAAGGTTATTCGGTATTCACCAACGGGAGCATCTCTCCCGTATCGAGGGAGATCGGAAATGGCTCGTCAGGCATTTCATCGGTGCTCAGGATGATTGCTATGCAGTGGCCTCTAGCATCGCCACAAACGAACGCCATCGAATAATACTCGAGTACATCGCTTGCGCAGAGTGTTTCGGAAGGTAGTTCAGCTGCACTTAGGCCTGACATCGTGCAGATGAAGGCGCTGGATCCTACAGCCCGCGGGGGTGATTCGAGTAGTGCTGCAGAGAAATGGAGCGAGCTCGGATATGGGAAAATGCCGTCTAAATCCATCCACGCGACCGTCAGGGCACCTGCAGCGAGCAGCGAGCCCACGGCAGCGGGCAGTGCATAGCCCACAGAAAGGCCCTGTGCGGACCGTCGCTTGGACTACGCTGCCTTCGTCTTTGTGCTATGGTATATACCGAATGGTGTTGGTCAGATCGTCCATGGCAATCATGATATTATCTCTGTTTTCCCGCGGGTCCCCTCCTCCGTCCAACGCCAGGTCAACCGCGCCCGCACTGTGTGGGCGAGGCGGCGCACAACAGCCGGACTTGTTTCCTGCTGGGCGCGTACCACCGCTCACTGGGCCGTTGCAGCAGGGGCGTTTTGCTGCCCTTTGCTTACTCTCGGGATTCAGATTGACTGGCGCGGCTTTCTCCGTTTTTGTTGCGCATTCATCTTTGTGATTCGTGCTCTGTATGAGGGTGCGGCAGCGGACGGATACGTGTATTGTGGATCTGGTGCGATGCGCAATAGGCTTCACAGTGGCGCAGGGGGTCTGGCAGTCCTAAGCGTTGGCTGCGTGGTTGGCTGACAATGATTCCCACCTCTATAAATTGATACCACTCAGTCGTCGATAGCGACGGCTATAGGGCGAGTTGTGGCTGCGCGCTGCAACGAGTGAACTCGGTTTGTGGTGCTGGTTGCGATGCGGGGGTGAAGGGTTGTGCGTGCGCGTTTTTGAAGAAGTATCCGCGACATGTGTTTGTGTTGAGGGTAGGTTAGCGGCCTAGTGGTCTAGTGGTATGATTCTCGCTTTGGGTGCGAGAGGTCCCGGTTTCGATCACCGGCTGGGCCCGTGTTTTGCCGCGGGTCCCCTCCTCCGTCCAACGCCAGGTCAACCGCGCCCGCACTGTGTGGGCGAG
>JAHWLE010001032.1:0-14870 GCA_024679135.1 Phytophthora foliorum
TCGGCCGTCCCTGCCACGTCGTCGTCGTCGGCTCCGGCTGAGCGCGGCAACATCCAGGACCTGCTGGCGGGCAACGCTACGGCCCGCAACGGCGTCGGTAGGGCCGGAATCCTTCGTTTACGTCCCCGTCGGTCCCTCATTTTGTGTGGCTATTTTTGGCACAGAGTACGTCGTGTCCCGCGTGGATGACCTGGTGAACTGGGGACGCAAGAGCTCGCTGTGGCCCATCACCTTCGGTCTGGCTTGCTGCGCTGTGGAGATGATGCACTCCGGTACGTCGGTATCAGCTTGTCCCTCGTCGTCCCTAATAGCTGACATTTTGGTCCCTCGTTTGACGTCTTGGTCCCTCAGCCGGCTCCCGGTACGACTTTGAGCGTATGGGAATGGTGTTCCGTGCGTCCCCTCGCCAGACCGACGTGATGATCGTGGCTGGCACGCTCACCAACAAGATGGCGCCGGCCCTGCGCCGCGTGTACGACCAGATGCCCGAGCCGCGCTACGTCGTGTCCATGGGCAGCTGCGCCAATGGCGGTGGCTACTACCACTACTCGTACGCGGTGGTACGCGGCGTGGACCGCGTCATCCCCGTGGACATCTACGTGCCGGGCTGCCCGCCCACGGCCGAGGCGCTGCTGTTCGGCCTCATGCAGCTGCAGAA
The DNA here is from genome assembly GCA_024679135.1 of Phytophthora foliorum. NCBI lineage: Eukaryota > Oomycota > Peronosporomycetes > Peronosporales > Peronosporaceae > Phytophthora > Phytophthora foliorum. The sequence continues at coordinate 659 of JAHWLE010001032.1, forward strand.
GAAGGTCAAGGGCAACAAGTCGCTGCTGCTGAAGCTGAGGAAGTAGACGGCTTGAATGGCTCACTGGCGGACGGAAGCGCCGGGGGGATGGATACCTGGAGCATCTGTATTAAGGTTGGGAGAAGACACAAAAAGAAAATGAATTTGGATGAACAACAAGCTGCTGAGAGACACCAGCGAGTCGTACGTACCTCCCGGATGTGTTGGTGCTTGGATTGGTCTTGTCCTGACAATCTTTTGACCCAAGCAATACGCTAGAGCTGGTCTCAGTCAACCTGACTGACTGCAACCTGTAGAATACTCGGTTGTTCCTTGCCTCCCCATAGCTTGTTGCAGGCAAATTGACATCAACTTTTGCGAAAGTAATCGAGAGCACATACCCACGGACCACCGGACAACAAAGTATCCTGCGCGCTTGGACAAGTGGAGCCAACTCACTTTCTGGCTTAGCCAACGTTGACAATCTCAGTCAGGTCCAACCCGGCAACCGTCTTCACTTTGTTGTTCGGCATCAAGCCGCTCTTGCTCAAGTTGAGGAAGTAGCATCAAGTTGGCTTGGCTTGCGGGCAGACGAAACTCTTAAGTGAAGTCCAAGGCAGCACTGAAAGCGGATACGTCTACAGACAAAAGAACAATGAATCTGGATGAACGAAGCACTGCAAAGCAGAAGAGAACGTACCTGGACACATGGATTGGCTGTATGGCTTTGTCGGGACGCAATCTTTGGCCTGAGTAATCGAGTTGATCCAGGCTAGGATTTCATTGGGCTGCCGCAGATAAATTGACATCACGTCCCAGGGTGTCCTCCGACTGCCGAGGCGCTGCTGTTCGGCATCATACAACTGCAAAAGAAGATCAAGGGCAACAAGTCGCTCCTGCTCAAGGTCCGCAAATGAGACCACGGGAAGTAAAGCCTGTCGTGCTGGTGGGTTGTTGCTCCGAGGACGCATAGAGAAGCACCAGGTCTTGGTGGTCATGGATGGGCCATCATCAGGTGGCCACAATCGGCTCGGCATAATCATCGAGATGATGGCAAGTGGGAAATATCTTGGTTTCACTATACCTGACAATTTCGTTCAGCGACGGATACTCAGATTGAGCGTGACTTGTCAAGACGAGGTCTCTTCAATACTTTTCGCGGGTGCTTTGCCGTACCCGACAACGAGTGCACCGCCTTTTGCAACCGCGGCAAGGTGGCCATAAGCAGCAGCGCCGGTGCCAGCGCAATCTGTCGACGGTCATTGGTCCACGTCGCAGCTCGAGTCTGGACTCTCCTCTCTTCGCGCTCCTGACCGCAGATTCCTCTGGTGCGGCCTCAGTCGCCCGATTGCAGCCTAGTCTAGCGCTCTCCACCATGTTCCGCGTCGGCTCCCAGCTCTTGCACCGTGGTGCGCGTCCTATGGGGATCGTCAGCTCCTCAAGGGCGCTTCAAACCACCTCCAAGGTGGCCGGAGCGGTGGCTCAGCCCCAGGAAGAGCTGCAGGTCTCGCAGCGGGGCAACGTCGCCGACCTGCTCAACGGCAACGCCGCAGCGCGAGACAGCGCCGGTAGGTGACCCCACTTTAGAACTCCCGTCACTATCAGTTCTGTAACACTCCAGCTCCCCTACTTCTTGTCAACTGCAGAATATGTGGTCTCTCGTCTTGACGACCTCGTGAACTGGGGTCGAAAGAGCTCGTTGTGGCCCATTTCGTTCGGTCTCGCCTGCTGTGCCGTCGAAATGATGCACGCCGGTGGGTTATAAACCTAGACAACGTGCCTTTCAGCGGCGAAAACTGTGCTGATCCCCCCATTTGCTTTGATGTAGCCGGCTCCCGGTACGACTTTGAGCGTATGGGTATGGTGTTCCGCGCCTCCCCACGCCAGACCGACGTCATGATTGTCGCTGGCACGCTGACGAACAAGATGGCACCGGCGCTTCGCCGCATTTTCGACCAGATGCCCGAGCCCCGCTACGTGGTATCTCTCGGTAGTTGCGCTAATGGAGGAGGCTATTACCACTACTCGTACGCGGTGGTGCGTGGTGTTGACCGCATTGTTCCCGTTGATATCTACGTGCCGGGGTGTCCACCGACGGCTGAGGCTCTGGTCTTCGGACTTATGCAGCTGCAGAAGAAGGTCAAGGGGAACAAGTCCCTGTTGCTGAAGTTGAGAAAGTAGCCAGCCGAACGACGTCGTGGCTAACGAACGGGAATACCATCCATGTGAAGCAACAACAAGTGAGGAAACAGCAGATGCTCTGTAGGTCTCGAGCTCGAATGTGTGAATACCAAAAGCAACCAGGGTGAGAACGTCCTTGAAAATTAATGCTACACGCTAGCGTAAGCAAGATGCCAGATCATCTTGCGCTGAGTCACCATCACTTTGCGAAACTAAAATCTTGGCCATCAGCAAGAATACACTTACAAGCGCAATCCCACCTTCAAGGCTTGCAACGGGGACGGAGTGGCCATCAATGTTACCGCACAATCACTTGCTTTCTGCGACCTTGCTCCTGCATGAAAGTATGGTTTTCGCCGCACAAAGGCCATTGATCGCTGCCATGTTTCGAATCGGTTCGCATTTCCTGGGTCGAGATTCGACTCGTGTGCTCCGATCACTCAAGTCTTCACGAGCTCTCCACACGACTTCCGCTGTAGCGAAAGGAGATACTGTGCAAAGCGACTCACAGGCCAGACAGCGGGGCAACATTACGGACCTTCTAGCTGGAAGTACGACCTCTAGAAACAGCGTTGGTAGGTCTTTTGAGATTCACATCATCCCATTCATAAACTAACAACGTCGCTCGCCTGTTGTGCTTCAAATGCAGAGTATGCCGTGTCCCGCCTCGATGACCTAGTCAATTGGGGACGCAAAAGCTCACTGTGGCCTGTTTCCTTCGGCTGGCATGCTGCGCTGTCGAAATGATGTTTACTGGTACGTTTCCCACAAACACTCGTGCTGTGCCTTGCACAACCGTGCTAACAAACCAGTATACGTTCTGTTGAGGCAGCCGGATCGCGGTACGATATAGAGCGCTTGGGAATGGTTTTCCGAGCCTCACCCCGTCAAACAGACGTCATGGTTGTGGCTGGAACTCTGACCAACAAGATGGCGCCGGCGTTGCGCCGCGTGTACGACCAAATGCCCGAGCCACGCTATGTCATTTCCATGGGTAGTTGTGCGAATGGCGGTGGTTATTACCATTACTCGTACGCTGTGGTGCGTGGTGTCGACCGAATCGTACCCGTCGACATTTACGTCCCGGGATGCCCTCCAACAGCTGAGGCGCTGCTGTTTGGCCTCCTTCAGCTGCAGAAAAAGATAAAAGGCAACAAGGCGTTGTTGCTGAAGATGAGGAAGTAGGTAGAACTCGAGCTCTCTTTCTTGAACTTTACCCTTGATGGTTGGCAAGACGACGAAAGAAATCAACAGGAGCTATTGTGTAGCTGAATCCATGTTCAAAAGCGGCTGCAAACGCCCATTTAGCTTCTTCTTCTTTCGTTGTATCAATGGTTTTGTGGTCGGAGTCGTGTCCATTCCATCGCGAAAAAGTCGCGTTTGCTGCTTTGAAATAACTATCGCTGCGGCTTGAGCTTCATAGGCTAGCTGAGCGTCTAGTTGAATCCATTCACTCTTCAAACTCGTGATGAATATGTCAAGCTGAGCATCCACACCCTGCGGGCAGTTTACTTTCGCCCACACCTCTAGCTCCTCCCGGGACGCGTTCAGGAGGTCATTCAGCGAGCCTGTCGGCAATCGATCATATAATTCTGTCACAGGCTCATAGGCACTGTTCATTGCAAGTCTCCATAGATCATTAAGAGATTGGGTTCTACGATTTTCGTGGTTCACCGGGGAGAAGACATGTAGGAACGCGTTGAGAACCATAAACTCACATCGCTCTGTTGTTGAAACCCAGATTTTTCGTGCTGAAATACTCGATTGATCTGCTACGGCAATCGTTCCCTTTTCAAATGAGGGTTCGCGTGATTCAAGTCGTAAGTCTCTGGCCAAGGTATTATCCTCGTACTGATGATGGCCGCAGCGCTTGCACTGTCGTGAAATTTCGGGCACGCCGAGCTTCATAGCCAGACAACGCTCGCACAGGTGATCGTTCCAAAGGCAATGGAACGAAGTAAATGCATCCCGGTGTACCAATTCAGCACTGTGGTTGGCGACTTTCGCTCTAGAATTGAGCTCACCATCCGTTGCAATGGGCAGATACTCGACTCGATCTTTTTCTTGTAAAATTTGCACTGCACGCTGTCGTTGTTGGGACGAAAACGTCGTTGAAGGTGAGAGCCTCACAACGTTTGCAGTATACAGCAATGCAAGGTATTCGCGCATGAGCATGTGGCCTTCATATACCTCGCGTACTCGTCGTATCTGCATCATTATACGGGAGTGGAGCGCAAAGTACTGCGACAAAATCTCGAGGACAAGTAGCGTCTGTGTTGGGAGTGGTGCGTACAAATCCACGAAACTTGGAGCTTCTTCTATAAGCCACTGGTGAATTTGCTGCATAGGAAGTGAATCCAGTGGAAGGACGTACCGCCGAGCGAGGAAGTAGATCTGCTTGTTGGGAACTTGCCACGTCCATACATCGTTTCGGATCATCATCAAGAACGTTGCAGAAATTTCTTGTGCTGATTGAAATGTGGGATCCGTATCGCTTGTCTGGACAGCAGTACGAATGTGGTTGAGAACGCGAATGTCAAGCTCGTGCATGATCTCGCGCTCGAGGTACTGGCGCTTAGCGACTCGCTTACGATATGCCAAGAGAAACCACTTCGCTTTTGCATCACGCCACTTTGCCATGCCAGCTATTTCACGCTCTGCGATAAGCTTTCGCCTCTGAGCTTCCTTTTGCATGAAACGGAACCATCTTGACCAAGTGAGCTGCATCAAAGCACGGAGTTTCCTAGTTGCAATTTCTCTTGCTTGGCGCTTCACCTTTCTCCACTGCAAGCTTTGTTTTGCTTCAGTTCGTGCCTGTACATTTCGATACAATCGCAGGATTCGTCTGGCTGCGCGGTCTCGCCGGAGACTCTGCCGTTCAATCTTAGCCTGCTGGACGTGGTACAGACCTGCAATGATTCGTACACTTGCATCCCACAACTTCTGGTTGCGAATTATCCACGATGAATGCATACGATCGTAGCACAAGTCCTTTGACAGAAGCATCCTACAGATTCATGCAATTCGTGATCAACATGAGTGAGACCAGCCATTAGACTGTTGAAGCACAAGGACTTTACCGTGTGTACACCTGCCGTTGACGTTGACGCTCTCGTATGCGCTCAATTCGACAGCGAGCGCCTCGGTAAAGCGCCTGGATAAGCGCAGCAGCGTGATGAACCACCGGCTCCTGTTCACTTAATTCGTGCAGCTCTTTTTCAAGATGGTGGGTCAATTCCTCGAGCCCCGCTACTTCACCCTTGTAATACTCAACCGACTCAATGGCGTCAGCATGGACGGCACTGTTTTCCACTCCAGCGATTGCTTTATTCGTGAAGAGTGCTGCTGCTTTTTCTTCTTGGACCATGGTTTCTCGAATGGTATCAATGTCAAAGCGAACCTGCTGGAGTTCTTGTTGAATTTGCTCGCATTTCAAGTGATAAGCCTCACGATCATCTCGAAGCCGCTCTAGCCTTGGCACGAGGCCTGGGAAGTAAGAAGTGATACCGCTTCTGCGCGATACAATCGAAAGAAAAGCGGAAGTGTTAACGTGAACTCGCTGCTGGTATCGCATTGTACATGTACGTACTTGTTCTTGCGTACCAAATGGCCCCGAACGATGCGCTGGATGAGTAAAGCGCTCTTTCGGAAGCGAGAAATACCTGTACAGAGTTTACACCAGCAAACCTCGATTAGCAGCGAGGTCGCGTTGTCTGTAGATTAGTGCTTGTAACCTTGTCTGCTTCGCCACTTCTGTTCCATTCGCAACTTCGCCACGATGCGTTTCTGCAGCATATGCCTATAACAGCATCATAAGTTAATCAATACGAAGAACCTTCACTTCGACCACAGTGCTTCCAGCGCGTGCCGACCTGCGCCATCGCTTCTGAATAGTTTTGATTCGGACAATTTGAATATTCCTACGATACATCAGCGATCAGTGGGAGGGGACAATCAGCGCATTGAACAATGAGGTGGTCGGTACTTCAGGTAGCGCGCTCGCGGAGAAAGTATCGCATCGTTAGCCCAGCACTTGGTATGTTGATTTTCTCGCTGCTTTGAGACGAAAATCACGAGTTGCTGCATCACCTGCTGCTTCTGTGACGGTGCTAAGACCGTGCCACGCATCACCGCTACAAGTCGCCGACATCGCTGCAAGTCTTGAGGCAAAAAATCATCACGTTCGCTTTCCACTGACATGGTGCTGTCCTCCAGAAATACTACGACTGAAAAAAGGTCATAAGAGGATCAAAGGTTTGCTTCCTGTTATTTCGATTCCGAAGAGCCTCCACTTGCTGTCTGCATAGCTGACACATTAAACAGATACGCACTCACAAGACGATGCGTAAGGTGTACGAACACTGGCCATCAACTTCACATGAAAAGTTCGTGCGATGAAATGGTTTCCAATTCGGATGGGATGCTTGATCGTCTCCTCACATGCGCTCTTCCTCTTCCTTCCATTGGGATGGAGTTTTGGTTGTTCGCGTTCTCGATGGCTAGGAGGTACTCGGGCTCCAGCTCCGGCTGCGATCCACCAAACTCCAAGTAAGACGGTAGCGACGAGCGCTCACTGTCATTATACTCCGACAAAAGTTCCGACAGAGTAGCAGAAGGCTTGCGGTGGTGACCACGGATGTGCTGGGGTTGATCGTTTTGGGTCACCATACTCGCAGACAGTCCGTTGTTGGCGAAGATCGCCTTGGTGAGTTCGGAGTACGACTCGGCCTCCTTCTCGCGGCTGATTGAAAACGGGCGGATAAACACTGATTCCGACTCCGGCGCTCGTCGGCCTTGTCCACCTGACTCGGGGTATTTGCTCGCCAATGAACTCTGCCAGTCGATTTGAGAAGAGCAGTTGGAAGACCGATCACTTTCACTATCGTCGCCTTCCACGTGTTGCACGCCCTCCAAGTGCAGTGGTGACAGCAAATCACTGATGCGGGGCTCTGGCTCATACTCAATGCCTCCGTTTTCCTCGCCGAGTGCCTGCGCAGTGTTTTCCTCATTCCACCGCTGCAAGTCTGCAAAGGAGTTTCGAGCGCCACTACCGAGGCTTTGCTGATCGTCCTTGCGCATCAAATGAGGTAGGTCGATGAGGTCCAAGTCGCTAAAGGTATCGGAGTCCGCCACCCCGTACATCGAATTTGGACGCGAGATCATGTTGGGTAGTTCACTGTCCGCAACACTGCTGTACGTCGGCTGAGCTGCACCGGAATGACCTCCCGACGTGTCGGACTTCAGTTGCATGTGCGTGGTGCTAGTCGACTCACGCTTGTATGGCACGGAAGATGTCTGCGCGCGATTTTCACCTGTTTGGTATTCATTTTTGCTGCTGTCCGAGTCTCTCGAGCTCTCAATCACGTCCACAGGCAGCTTAGGAGCGTCCCTCGGTCCGAGCGAGTTCATTTGAAAGGCCTGGAAAGCGCTGGATGTGAGGTCTGAGAGATCTCTGTACTCGAGGGCTTCCTCACTACTGTCTCGCTTTGCAGGCAGACTGGGCTTGTAATAATCCGGTGGAGGCACACCTCGACCGTGTTTGCTAGAAGCAGTGCGACGTTGGCGCCTTTGAGGCCTGATCAGATCGTCATGGCTGTAGACTTGCAAAGGTGAACCATAGAACGACGGTGGCCGATCATCACTAACTGTCCGTCGCAACGGCGGAGGAATTCCTACATCATGATGGAATCGTCGAGTGTCCGAAATGGTGCCTCGGCTATAGGGCCCTGGGTCGTTGCTGTGGCTGCGTTCAATTTCGCGTGCATATACTTTCATCATCTTGGCCAAGGCGGCTTGTCTCGTTTCTTCCGTCACCTGCAGATTGGGACCATGTTCCACTTCGTATAATCGCATGGCTGACATCGCCAAACGCAAAGCTTCATCTTCCTGATAGTCCAAGTCATCACTTCGCTTTCTCCGACGAGTTGTGAAGGCTCCAGCGAGGTTTGAATCACTTAGTGATGTGTAAGGGGACTCCAACTCGCTCCGCGTTAAATGACGTCGAGCCGGAGGGTCTGAGCCAGCTCCGATACCAGATGAACGGAATCTGGTCGCTATCGGACGTTCAAACGCCAGCGGACGCTCATACGAGAACAATTCATCAACATTATCGCGCGCCTCCAATTGTTCGTCATGGTCGTACTGCACCCGAGCACCACCAGTTCCTCTTCGGCTCAGCAACGTCAATCGAGCATTGCGAGCATCAAAGTATTGCTGCGTACGCCTCCGAACTTCCAGATCGTCTTCGACGGTTCTTCCTTCTTCATTGCTATTGTGCCTGTTGCGATGAGGACGCGGAATGCCACCAAACCGATACTCTTGCCCTGCTGATGAAGTAGATGCTGCTCCCTGAGATCCTGATCGAGATCGATTGCCACCGGATAAATCGGACCTAGTCACTCCTCGTCCAGAACTAGAGGACCGCCCAGACCCATTCGAGCGCAAGTTGGCCATCACTGCCGGCCCGGTGCGCCCAATCGCACCATTACCTGAATCATCGCCCCATTCAGAAGTAAGCCGATGGGAATCTCCCACTTCGTTCCACACAATTCCGTTCGCCCGAGGCCTCTGTTCGCCGTATTCTGCAGACGCTGGGCCTGTAGCGTACCGCTGCAGTTTTTTAGCACGCTCGATCTGCTCCTGACGCATCTGATCCTCATACTGCATTTGCAACTGCAACTGCTCTCTCTTGCTGGGCGGCAACCCTAGTTCATCGTCATCCTCCATACCGTCTTCGTCGTCTCGAGCGTCTCTTTGGAGCTCCTCTTTCCACGGTGGCAGCTCGCCACTAGCACTAAAGGGGGTTCCAACAAGCAGAGTATCACCTAATGCGCTGTCAGCGCCAAGTAGAGCCACGGTCGATGTTGCAGCTTGTTCGGAGAAGTTGTCACTTGAAGTCTTCAGCAACTCCTCGAATTCTTTATTCATACGTTTGGCCTCCTCCATGTCTGCAATCCCGCTCTCGTCCTCGTTCTGCATGTAGTACTCGTGCTCTTCAATCGAAAGCTGTCGGTTTTCAAGGAAAACCATTGACGACGATGGAGACTCGTCGTACATCGGGCGTATACCGCTACCCTCGATCTTCTTGACGTCTGCGTGCGAGTCTGCAAGAATTTGACCTTCAGCGTCCATCATCGGCACAGTAACGCCATACATCACGGACTCGGAGCACTCCAAGCATATCCGCACCTTCTTGGGGCCTACTCCTGCATAATCGAGCAAGAACTCGTTCCCACAAGCTGTACAAACAACTTTACCGCACTTTCGGCAAAGTCTTCGACGGTGGAAAAAGCCAAAGCGCGTTTCGCAAAGCTGGCACCGCGTCGCTCGTTCCTTGGCTGGCAGCTCCAAATCACCTAGCAGTCTCTCCTGCGTTAATCGCTGCAACTGGAAGTATCGGTCCACTTCGGCGATGTTTTTGATTCGGCGCTTCATGACCATAATCTTGAGCCAGTTCGGCGCATTGCCCTTGATATCAACGTGCAGCGTATGCACTGCATCCACGTACCCTTTCTCAGCCGACTCGGTGAAGATATACCCCGAGCGGTAGAAGCTGCCACGCACAAGACCGTGACTTCTATTCAGCGGAGGGCAGAACGGCAGTCGGATGGAGTGGATGCTTCTCACCCAGCCTCGTCGCTTGGTGTTCGTGTCAATGAACTCGTCATGGCACTCAATGTAGCAGAAGTCGCGGTGTCGAGCCAACTTGCTCGGGGACTCGACCGCCGTCCACTTGACCGCGACATAGTGCTTTGGGTTGTCCGGTGTGGGAGTAGCAAGAGTCAGCAGCGTCTTCTGGTCCAGCAAGTCCTTGCCAACGGTCTGAGTGAATCCCGAGAGCTTCTCGGGCGTGTCGAGCTTGAAAAAGTCGGAAATCTCGTCGATCGTCGCGTGGATCCTGCACGAACCTCGAAGATACGTGAGCGACTTGGTATCGGATTGCGAGGTACTGGAATTGTCAACGCCCTGGAACACGTCGACCCCTTCGTCCGAGGCCAAGTGTAGCCATTTCATGGGGCCGTCGTCCGGTCTCGAGTAATAAACCACCTCTTTGCACGCGTGCTTGGCCAGACCCAGCAGATATTTATTCTCCTTGCTGCTGAGCTGCGGCACTGGGAAAAAATCGTCGGGTAACGGCAACTTGCCTGTCCTGTAGCCATTTGCCGCCCCGTTGTAGCCATGTTTCAAATTCGCGCAACTCGCGCCAAACGTCGGCGCATCCCCCTCGTTATTTCGGGTGGAGCTCCGGCCGGAGCGCGAAGTCGAGTGCGCTGAACCCCGAACTGGGTCGGAGCCGGCACCGCCGGTGCCCCAACTCGCCATTTTTTAGGTGGTCGACGCCCAAATAAGAAGTGTTCAGCTGCCACCTCCCCCTAGACCTGAGCCCAGAATCTCTCGGTGGGGCTGCTCGCTTCACTTGAGCCTAAAAAAAAGACCAAATACGACCCAAAAAGTCACCAGGTTAGCTAGCATGCAGCCAGCAGTATTATGGAACCTGCTTGAGCGACTCGATTGAGCGACACACCGAATTTGCTGAGCGTGTGCGAAGAGAGCCAGTTGCCAGAGGCTTCAGGAGAGGAAGTCGCTTGCGCCGGAGACCTATGAAACGACGTGCAACGAAGAGCTTGTGCAGGTCGACGCTGCTGGCGAGGACGGCCAGCCAGGAAAGCGCTGGCGATGGCTTCGGACGTTCTTCTCTCCTTTGCGTTGTGGCGCCCGCCGTGCACTGGGCAGGTAGCCCATCCGCGTTTGGCTCCCACTCTCGGATCATCTACCCTTTTTGAACAGAGCAGGGGCGTAAAGACCCAAAACTTTGGGCACTTAATTGTGGACATGTTTCCTTGCAGGCCTGGCATATGTATCTTTCTAGCTCGTGATGTCATCGAGGGCTTTCCATTGGCTTTGAATTCGCTGCACCAGCGCCATTGGATTTCCATGCAACAAGTGAACCGACAAAAACCTTATCCCAATGCGTAGGCAGCGTTGAAAACCAAGCAAGCATCGTACAAAAATACTATAATAGCTGCTTATATTATTAATACCTGTAGCGACTACACAATGTATAACCTCAAGGCAAGAACTGCAAGGTCTCAATGCGGCGTGAGTGTGACGAGCAACCGGGCATGTTGCCGCTGCAAAAGTCGGCTGTGCCCAATTCGAGACCCAAAATTGCGTTTCCAGCCGTAATTTACGGTCCGTAAAAGCCCGTTCGCATCACAGGTGGACCATAGCAGCAACAGCTTCACGAAGCGTTCATGTGGACGACATCGCTCGTCAGGCGCCACTGCCTCACTACTATCAGCTTACCCACAGTGTCCAGGCCCGCGATTTGGCACTGCAGACGACGCGTTCCCAGTTTGCTCCGGAGGTTTTCGTCGCTGACTTTCCGACAATTTGTCGGCTGCGTACAGGTACACGACCATGCACCTTTGGACAGAGTCACGCCAGTGCCGGCGACGACAGCGTGCAAGTTATGGGTCGCCGATTGCGCGGTGTCTCCATCTGCCCGAAAAAAATTTCGCGTCGTAAGTTGAAGTGTTGCTCAAAGTGTCCAAATGCTTGCCGCACACCTGGACGACAAATATTTTTACACAACATACATCTACTACGCCTTACGCTTCCTCGGGCGTGGGGTTGCTGATCCATTTGCCATCGAATAGAACAGCGCCGACGGCCTTGCCACCCGTGGGGGGTTCTAGAAGCGTCGCCTTCGACGCACGCGCCTCGTTGATCGGAACCCACTCGCCCTGAGACGTTTCCATCAACTCGACATCCTCGCCGGCAGTTTGGTCGAGCGCCTTGTTCGCGCGGAGACGAGCCTGCTTCTTACGCTCAGCAGCGAGGTCCAGCTGCTGCTGGCGCTGCTGCTGCAGGTACCGCTCTTTGGCAGCGAGAGAGGACTGCGAACTAATCGAGAGCTGGTTGCTGCTCGGCGATCTCGACACGGGAGGCTCGTCGTCGCGGGGCTGCTGGCGATGACGCCGCAGGCGCTCTAGCTCCTTTTGTCTCTGCTGAATCTGCTGCAGCACGGACGAGTTGGGCTGTCGCTGCTTCACAGACTCGGAACGGCGAATTGGAGACTCGAGAGACTGCTGTCGACGACGAACCTGCTCTTCCTGATATTGAGCCATTTCTTCAAAATCCGACTGCTGTCGACGACGCGCCTGCTCCTCCTGATACCGGGCCTGTTCTTCAAATTCCTGCAGCTGCTGTCGCTGCTGGGGGTTCTGGTTGTGTCTCTGGTGCTGAATCTCGTTCGTAGACTCCTGTTTCCAATGGTTGAACAAGTCCACCATCTCTTGCTTGGGGTTACGGCTACCTGCAGTCGCTGAAACCGAGGCATGCTGCTGTTGCGACAGGTGTGCCTTGGCTTCGCGTTCGTCATTAACAAGTCGATTCGTCTTCCTTGGAGACGGAACTGGAGAGGGGGTTTCTGGCTGCTGAGGTTGAAGCGGTGCCTGCTCACTGGCCTCGCTGAGACGCTGCTGGTCTTGCCACCAGCGCGTAATATCCGTGGTCGTACGGATTTCTCCTAAATCATCAATTGTGTGCTCTTCGTAGTCCGACAAATCACTTTCGCGATAGTCAGACGAGAGTCGAGCGCCTGTTTCAGCTGTGAGTCGGGTGACATCTTCACCTTCAGTGTCGCTCGGCTCCTGGTTGCTGGGCTCTGATGAAATGAACGAAGGGTACCGGTCGGCGGGCTGCTGGTGCTCTGATCGCTTCTTTCCGCTCGTAGAGATACTTCCAGCCGGCTGGCGCTGGTTCTGTGGCCTCAACTCCGGCTCGGGTTCTTCCTTCTCTTCCTCCTGCTCTACCAAACGCGACGAGGGAATGCGGCTTAGATGCTGATCGGTCTTCACCTCCAGCTCCCGTTCACGTTGCTCGCGAAGCTGTTTCTGTTCCTGATGCTTTTTCTCATCCGAAAGCAAGCTAGAGTCACGCTCATACATCTGCATCTCGTCCCAGAGTTGGACGCGCCGGCTCAACTCCGTGGCGCGCAGCTCCAAATCGCGCTTTATTTCCTCCTGTTGCGCGAAGAAGGATGCAGCGTCGCTCGGGCGATCCAGCATAGAGAGGGAGCGTCGTCTAGCCATCTGCGCTGGGGGGTCAAGAAGTCCTGGGTGTGTAGCACCTTCCACCTCCGTTATAGGCTCCTTCTCGTGTCGTCTAATAGGGCACGTGCCGGCGCGTGTTGTGTGCGCTGAAATGTGCGACTGCTTCGCCTCAGCGGAGCACACAGTGCAGATACGCACCTTGGTACGTCCAACAACGGGCACATCAAGCCACCAATCGTCACTGCATCGACGACACACACCTTCGCCACACTTCCTGCAAATGTACCGCTTCGATCGGGTCGACATGTTGGTGATTGACGCAATGGTATCCCTCAGTCCCCCCGAGCTCACAAACTCGCGGAAACACAAGTTACAGCTTCCCCTGTTTCGCTTCCTCGACGGAATATCCAAATCTCCCAGCAGCGGGCTGCTGCTAAGTCGCTGCTGCTGCAACAACTTGTCCACCGTCGCCAGCGCTGCTACCCGTTGCGCCAAGAACCCCGGCTGCAGTAGTTCCAGCGCCATTCGTCCCTTGAGGTCCAGCTCCACCGTATACGTGACGCTCAGCACCCCGGGTTCGTCCGTCTCGACGGCCGTGAGTCCCGACCTATAGATGCTCGCTCTCACGACGCCATGCTCCTTCTCCAGCGATGGGCAGCACGGCAGCTTGAGCGAGTGCAGCGACCTCACCCACCCCCGCCTCCCTCTGGCGTCCGTGAACTCCTTCTGGCACTCCAAGTAGCAGAAGTCTCGGTTCCGGAAGAACCTGGACGGCGAGGCCACGAGGGCCCATTTCACGCCCACGTAGCGTCTCGGCTGGTGGCCCGAGGGCGCCACGAGCGTGTAGAGCGTGGCGTGCTGCACCAGGTCGGCGTTGAAGAGCAGCAAGTGGTCGGCCGCCTCCCGACTCGAGTCAAGCTTGAAGAGCAGCGCGAACTCCTCGATGCTCGCGTGCACGTCGTCGCTCACGGCGCGCACGCACGTGGCGTCCTTGG
>JAHWLE010001033.1:0-14857 GCA_024679135.1 Phytophthora foliorum
TAGCTGAACTAACTACAGCCATCTTAACTGCGTGGGATAGCATTGAGCAGGCTACAATGGTGAAGTTAGTCGAGTCAATGCCTCGCCGATACATTGAAGTGATCGAGAAGAAGGGGGCTTAAACCCATTACTAATACAATCATTTCAACTCACTTATCTTAATTGCAGTATAGGTAGAGGTGGCCGGAAGTTTGGGCCACTTGGTCAAAGCGGTTTATTGTATGGAAGCTACAGTACAAACCGCAAAACTCTGGACGTTAGCACAAACACCCTGCTACTGTAGACAATACAAAACACATATCAAAAGCGCAGCGCGAGTACTCAAATATTGACTGAGCTACGGCCAAATGCATGGATGGCCGGATTAATTTGGCCAGGAGTGTAGTCCCCGGGATTATTCACGATGATATATTTCTACCCCGTCCCATATTATATTATATGAAGATTTGTATGTGGCATCGTTTAAGTACGTCAGGGTTTGGGGAGGGTACTGAATGGTGATGGTACGTATAGAATAGGCACCTCCAACATAATTCCTATTATGTCGTCTGAATTAGTACATGTACATTGGATCTAAGTTAAGTCGGACTAATCAACAGGGTGCGGCCAATGGGGCATTCTGAAAACCGTGCCCTTTTGAATTGAAATGGGTAGTCTGGGAGACTACAAAAGGGTACTATCAATAGTAATGTATGGAAATTGCCCCAAACTCACAAAAGGGTACTCGAAGTATTCACACTATGTGATCGACCAGTGGCGCTCGCCAATTGCTGAGACGCCTACGATGCGGCCCCATTGTTCGCTTGAGTGTGCTGAAATCGCCTTCTATGGTGTGGGTGCCAGGTGAAATGCTGGCAAGACCTACTGCAAACGCGCTCAGCAAGCTGAAATTGCAACTGATTGCAACTTTCTCCCAAGCGTGCTTTAGAGTTTCATCGATTTGGTTGTCGACGCATCTGCGGACGTCACGTCTCGTGTTATAGAGGTTGATGAGCCTTTTGCGCTGCGTCCAGATTGATTCTGTTGCTGTCGCGCCGAATTGATCTTGTAGCTTGCTCTGATGTGCTACCAAGAGGTCCCGAAAAGCTTTATCTTTGCAGATGACCACGTCAAGTGGGTACGTCGAGGGCTCGTTACGAGTATCCTTGCCGATGTCCAGCTTGATACGAGATACTTTCTCAATAAGCACGGCAATAGCAGACGCGACAGCTTGAGCTAGTGCTCGTTGGGTCCACTCCTGTTGATCTCCTCCTACACCGTAGATGTCTGCGTATTCTGCCTCAATAAGTCCATTAGCCACATCCGCGAAGCGTTCATGCTCGACTCGGTTATCCTCTGCAACGTCCTCATTGGTGTCGAACTCCATATCATCCTCGCACACGGTGCACTCAGAATCACCGATAGGATATCCATCACCATCGCCAAAGCGTTCACCACTATCTAAGGCATCAAAAAGATGCATTGACTCAAAAGAGCACCATCTCAGGTGCGTAGCGACCTTTTTGAAGTCCACTGTTGGAGACTCGCCGATGTTATCGCTCTCGTACTGCAGCTGAAAATTGCGTTCAAATTCCGTAAGAGCTACGTACTGCTCCTTCTTTGTAATGGTCTTGAATTGTAGTTTTCGAAAGCATGTACATATCTGCTCTGACATCTCGGAAACAACGAACAGGCACAACCACCACGCGCTGCTCGACTTGGAAATCTGTTTATCCTCCTGCATGCGCACAAGTTGCCCATAATGCTTTGCCAGAAAGTGGCAAGTGTCATGAATGGACTCCCATCGTGTAGATGCGTATGTTGGGCACAAACCGACCGCAAAACGCACACTCTCGTACTTCCTCGTAAAGGTGATTTCGGCCCCCAGTCGCGGCCGAAACTTTACGCAACTATCGAGTGCAGTTAGGAACACGTCAACAGCCAAATTGAGTTGGTGGCTTCCGCACCAGTTAGTGACAATGGACATGTTTCCTAACTGCGATGCAGCAGAGCGAACCCGCGTAGCAAAACCTCGGTGGCATCCGAGCATCGTAGTAGCACCATCGGTAGAAATTCCGATAAGACGTTGAAGCAAACTGCTGCCACCTACATCCCTCAAAACGTCGAGTACAAGCTTGGCGTAATTAGGTCCCGTGTGGGGATCCTTTCCCATTGGGATCGCCAGAAAGTGGAAATTGTGCACGATCCCGTTCGTCCCAAATGATACACGCTTGTCCAGGTATCTTTCTTTGTTATGCGTTGCACCATCCACCATAATTGCATATCCCCACGTACTGTTAAGAATCAATCGCAATGCCGACAGGTTGAGAGCAACCACATATCGAACGTAGCGCCCCACTAACTTCGGTGTTGGAGTGCCTAGCCTCATATTGCTGAGAGCTCTACCAAACGTTGCAAAAATATTCGGTACCCAGCGAAAACTTATACCCATATTGATGCAGCGAAGTACCGTTTCGAACTGTTCCCGGTCACGGATGACAACGACAAGTTCACTGTCTTCGGTCTCCAAGTAGTCAGCTGCAAAATCTACTTCCCCAATCGCGTCGTCCACTGTCACCAAGCTCTCCGGACTGTCGCCGCGGTTGGAAAAGAGACGGCGAATCAGACTAGCGATGCCGATAGGAACAGCAAAATCGAAATCAGACTCGTTGGGGAGGAACCGATCAATCACAGTCTGGCGAAAGAAATTGCCTCGTTCGTCTTGATCGCCGATTTCCTGGTAGTGTGCCCATTGCGTAGAATGTTGACTCTAGAGGTGGTTCGTAATGTGATCGCGACGAAAGGTTTTGAACACTTTACAGTTAGTCGACTTCTTTCGTTGCTTTGTCTTCTTTCTGTTGTTTAGAACCGCAGCAAACGCCGATGCAGGTTGTAGGTTGTCTTCGCCATCTTCTCTGCCAAAGGTCTCACAAAACTTACATAGTGCCTCGACTACTTCAGCTCCATTACGACTGAAGGGACGCACACCAAGCTCGCTTTCGTACTTCGGAGGCCATCGCTGCCGCAACGTCTTTGCCTTGAAAGGAGGCGAAGTTAGCATATCATTAATACAACGCTGGCCTCGTTGCGCCTTGGGTGGGTTAGTTTGTGATGGTGTGTCAGTAGGCGGCTTGTAGCGGCCTTTGGCTCGGCGCTTGGCGGTAGCTGCCATGACGACGGCTTCACCGAAAGAAAACTGAACCAGAGAAGGTTGCTGTCCCTAGTCTAGAAATGCTATATCTCAATGATAAATGCTATTCCGCGTGTTTTGGTCTAAACGCGAATCCGTCAACATATGCATGCTACTACTAGAGTGGAAGCCGGTTGCAGCAAACAAGCCTGCGCTCAAGCCACAATGTTCGTCCTACATGTATTTCGCGTTTCCTACGTGGATAAAGCTCTGTGTTGTTATGTGGCAAGACATTGGTGATGGCGTGAACCAAGCGCAGGCTCGAATCTTGCTATTTTGCTTACTTCAAAAGGGGCACTCATCGGGGTCTTCAAAAGGGTATTTCGTTCTTTTATACGCCAAATGCCCCATTGGCCGCACCCTGCTAATCAACATAAGAAATATCCTGTTTATCGGATGGTCCAATTTTTGAAACGTTGCACACGTCTAGCAGCGATGGGTTCATTTATTATAGCCAATGATAAGAAAGCGTTGTAACCGTTTCAATTGATTGCACGCTCCACCGCTAGCTTCTTGACATCCAGTGCAGAACAGAAACCCGGACGCCTCACGCCTCATCTTCAGTCATTTTGCCATCGTCATCTTCACTCGCATTCTCCGCTGCTTCGTCCAGAGCAGTTCACTACTTGCGCTTCTTGCCCGGGCGCGAGGATGGTGGTCGGCCGTTGTTTCACCTTCTTTACCTTTTCTTTCGTGACGACTCCCTTAGCGTACCCCGATCGGTCTGTCTGGATGATGCCTGTCAAATATTTGCGTCGGTGCAGCAGCTCCAGCGCTAGCTTCACGGACGTGTAGAAACGATTAGTGGCGACTAAACGCCAAGGCGACATCGTCGAAGGCGGACACTGCGCATTCATATTCTCAAGCACGGCGGCCTCTCCAGTGGTGTTATCCCTCGGAACTGGTGTCTGCAGGAGTGTCTTGGCTCCGCAGTACACTTCAATCCTGTTGAAGCACCATACACATTGTAGGTTCGTTTATGTTGGAGCTGAAATCGTCGCATTACTTGTTATGTCGACACAAGCCAACATATGAACTTCAACACACAAAAAACTGCAGCTAGGCCGCAACTTGCTGCAGTATAGCGCGAACCGCATGCAATACGCCGTCTTGGCGCACGCCGCAATAAATACGATCGGAGACTGTTCGCGGCTGCTTGACCGAAGCGCGAGAGGCCGGTCCTGAAGGTGGCTCCTGCCCGGAGCGAGATTCAACCGTGTTGAACTCTGACCGTGGTCACCATGTACACAACCAGTGTCTCCACATACGCATGAATGGGCAATTCTTAGGGTGATGCTGGTGACTGTGTCTACGATTGCGGCGGTTTAGGCGGCGTTTTTTGTTTCTTCTTGCCCGCTGCCGCCGTGTCCGCCGCCACCGCCTTGCCCGTCGGCTACTTCGCCTCCTCCTTCGCATGTGTTGTCTCCTTGCCTCGGCTGTCTGCATCGCCACCGACGTCGTTTCCTCCGTGCCCTCCGCCGCTGTCGACTCACTCTGCATGCCTTGCCCTCGCACCTCCTTTGCTGCTGCTCTCTTTTGATTTCCCACCACCACAGGGCTACCCTTCCGCACCGCCCGTCGAACGCGCCGCGCGTGGCGCTCGCTGAGCAACGCCTCGGGGCATCGCTATCGCTCGCGCTCGGTTAGCTTGTGCTGTGGAGTCTTTCCAGCCGGCGAAACCATTATTAGTTGAGCTTCTTCGAGAATGAGAGTTGATGGCTGTGGGCCACTCGAGCGTGGTGGGTGAGACGTTCCATTCTTTTTCACCTTCAACCGAACCCCACTGGTCTGAGCCCTAAGCCTGTACATATGACCGTTTTACACACAAAAACATATTTTGATTTCATTATAGCGGTACATGGACAGATGCTATATACAAACTCCAAGTGTAACATCCTCTTATGTTGGACCTCCGACATAAAATAGATGCTGCGCAACAGCTCGGCTAGGGTATACACCTCTTATGTTCTACGGTACAACATATGGGAACTAAGGGGTTAAAGTGTCATGACCAAGGCAACTTCAACCATTGCAAAGATTTCATGAGGTCGCAATTGCTCTAAAAGTACAAATGCAAACCGATATGATGGTACATGAACAACGTTCGATGATATGTGTCGATTCAGCTCATGCGATATCTTCACAGCGACGTCGCAATGGCCAGTACAGCAAAGGCCACACATTTCCAAGCAAACTGAGAGAGAGAAGCATATGTATTACAATAATACCTTTGCTTGCACTACAACTAATAGTACTCGAAGTCACTGTCTTCGTTGTTGTCTTCTCTCTCCTCGCTGTCGTCACCTAAGTCGTCGATCACCTCGTAAAAGTCCATCTCACCGTCGTCGAAGTTCTTTCCGTTGAAAAAGAGGAAGACGAGTTTTTCGATGGACGCTCCTTGAAGGCGGTTTCGAGCCTGGGAGTGAACGAATTTGTGGGCCGAGACGTCTCGCTCAGCTGCAGCGCTGGAACAGCAGGTTGTGAACACCCTGAGCGCGATTTCACGCAACAACGGACAGTGCGTGAGGTCACTCCAGTACTGAACAAGGGAGAGCTGCTTCTTGCGGATGAGCTTAACTTCGAGTGCGTCGTTGCGCTACGTACCAAGATACAGACAACAACTAATAAAGCCGGCAACGCAAAACTCGGCATGCAACAGTGGCACATCTTCAACTTCTATACTAAACTTTTTTATTTTTTTAGCCAATAGATTCCAGGAATTTACTTTTTTAAATGCCAATCACAGAACTTACATTAATGAGTGGCTCAAAAAAATCGATCGCTAAGCTGCATTAAATCACTGCATTCCGAAATATGCCTCAACGCAAGCAAAAGATTTATACAGTGAAGGAGAATCAAGTCGCTGTCCTGCTCGCGCGGGACGTAGGCGTCGAGGAGGCGTGTGTGCCGCCTCCTTGGATACGATACCCCCGAGGCTCCGTTTTCAGCTGGAACAAGCAAGCCGAGAGCCTCCTGGACTTGATCTAACAAGTTAATCTTTCTTTGAAATCTTGGACTTTATATTGTTTTTTTTTTACAAGCAATTACTGTTTCATCCAATCAAAATGCTTACTGTTTTGTGCCGAGTTTCCCAGTCGGATGCCGTAGTTGTACAATAGTATGGTGGATGGCGTTCAGCAGGGCCGGATTTTTTAGTCGTTGTCTGTGCTTAATGAGTTCTACCATCGTTGCTTCTTCGTGCTCAGGTCTATGCCATTGCGCGATGAAATCCTGGACTTGTGCACGCGTTGCGGTGTCCATATCCTGACCAAGGTATCGAGGATCCAACATGTACACCACTCCGTGTGTATCGCCGTAGATAAAGTCAAACCGCGCGCTCAGGATCTGCTGGATCTTTCCCAGTTCAGCGATTTGGATCGACAAGCGTAATACTTCTTGGGGAGCTCCAAGAACATGCGGTAAACATCAGATGGCGGCTTTGTGTTCTTCTCGAACGCTTTCTGGAAGGCGGAGAGCACACCAAGAATATCAAGGGCCTTCTCCAGCTGCTTCACAAAGTCGCCGAAAACAACGGTATCGTACGCATGGCATCGCTTTACCTTCTGTTCCTTGTTGCGTGCACGAAGGAAGTCCCTCGACGTGACAAATGCATGTAGGATTTTTTCGGACGCATGAACCGAAGCAAAACACCCTTCAATAGTGCCCCAACGCGTGTCAGCTGGTAGAACCAGATTCGACTTTCCTTCCATACGGTGTAGTCGCTTGAGCTCCAACCACAGCTGCTGGTTCTTCTTGATCAAGCGGACGAGTTTGCGGCAGTTTTCTCCTAGCATTCTAAGCCATGGCAGCTGCCGAAAGAAATCTTTCACCACCAAGTGAAGCACGTGGGATACACAGCCGTAGAAGAACATATTCGGATGTTATTTTTGCAGTGCCGACCAGACCAACGGATTTGTGGCAGTGTTGTCCGTCACCACCGCTACCACCGTCACGAACGGAAGTTCGGCCAGCACACGTTCAATGTCTGCTGCCAGGAACGGCGCGTCATGCAAATCCGAGCCTGTGTACACAGACTCGAGGAAAATCGTCATGTCTTCGAAGAGCAGCATGTAGTTGATCGCTGCATTGCCATTGATGTCCGTCCACGCATCCGTGGCAACGGTGCAGCGCTTCTTGGTAATCTTCAGCATCAGCTACGAACAAAACGCTTCGTAGATATCGAGCAGGGGGTCGGCCAGCTGCTGTCGGGTCGGGATAACATCCGATGGAGTTAGTAGTCGCATTGCAGCTGCCAACGTGCGGTGCGACACCTTGTGGAATGCCATCCCCGTCGAGTAGACCCACATGACGAAGTGCCGCTGGAAATCGCGAATCTTCGCTGGCGTCAGGGCAGGGCGAAAGACCGTAGTGACGAGCTGATCCTTGAGACGCTTGGTGCACTTCTTGGCGAAGTGGTGTCGAACTCGCTCGACATGGGTCTTCCCAGAGGTGTGGATGATCTTCACACACTTCAAACAGGATACTACCCTGTCCTCGACGAGCACTGCATCCCAGATGGGGTCTTGAGGGCGGCCACCGCGTGGTACAGGATGTTGAGGATCAACAACTGGCATCAGGGAACCAGAAGCCGGTGGGGTCAGTGCTGACGACAACACGGAATCCATCGTAGTTGAGCGGTACGGGGCTGGAGATGTGTGCTTGGAGGTTGAGGGCAAAAGCAGAAGTGACAAAGATTTATCCGCGCGACGACGCATCGAACTCGGACAACCAAGGATACGCTCTCGTAGCCTGTGAACCAGTGGTGGGGGTTTTCGAGCCAATTTGGATAATACATCCCTTTACCCATCCACCCGTAAAAAGGTAATTACTCGCCCCAACTTTCCCCAAATCCAGGTTTTTAACAACGCTGCTCGAGAGCTTGCATTGACCTGGACGATTGATTATGAATGGCGGGACGCGGTGGAGTGCAGTGATTAGCTGATACCGGAATATTTAGGTTTGCATTGTGAAATAATTGCTAAAATTACCCTTTAGATAACCGTCACAGCACGCTTCACAGGGTAAAGGTGGCAGAACGTAGTTTAAAAATTATGGTGGAGAAGCGAACGTCGGCTCGGCACAGCTACCAGCTTTCTTCACTATTTTGAACTTGCACAGGGGCTTTTCGTTGTCGATCGAATCGGACCAGATATCGTCAGTTGATGCTAAAGGTGCCTTGTTTTTCTCAATCTGCCGAAGGGAATACGAGTTTATAGATTGAGTCAGAGGAGGTCTACTCGTTGAATTGTTCTACGCTCGCTGTTCGGTGCAGAGGAGTACGATCCAATTACTCTCCCCACTCTGCATCTCGGTTTCGCTCACTTATTCCTTCGTCGATTCCGGTGCAGGGAATGAGAGGTTCAACACGCAGCCATCAGCGATCATATATGAAACTGATGCGCTAGAAATGTGGAGTAGGATGGAAGAGGGCTTGGGGATAGGAGGTGAAATTCAGAACTGATGGACTCTCCCCAACAAGCAGCTACAGACGTGGATGACGCCTCTCACTATAGCTAATATCTCAAAGGCGATACTAATCTAAATAAGTCATGTGTGCCGTAGCGCTTGGAGCTTCTGTCCTTCATACACCTTGTCTTTCCCAACCAATGGCAAACCTTTCTACGTTGATACACTTTGACGCGTCAGTGTGTTGGTGGGTATAATTGCGGCAGATATGCCAGAGCGACTCGGATTCATCGTTGACGGGTGGAACGATGAGCGGGAGCTTGGAAACGAAGTACTTGACAGGGACATTTTGCGGCCCGTGTGGACCTATGAGTGTAGTCGGCTATCCGCAGCTACCAGTCCTGTAGGAGATCCACTATTGGGGTTATCACGACTTCCCGTATTCTCTATCTTAGTTCTTGCGTAGGTTGAAGACTGATGTCCAGACACCCGCCCTCAGTCCGAAATATCCTAGATGTGCAGATTCGCACGAATCAGAATAATTGTTAAGAGGTATCACGGCACGGTGGCTCGTAGCTACCAGCGAAGCTCTCCCTTCTTGCCATTCTTACTTTGGCTCGGTGGGACACAAGTGATTACGGGTCAGGACTGTCCCCTGAGGCTTGTGTCGTTTTCAAACTTGCTGGGTTGCTTTGCTCGATACTCCAAGCCTTTTGGCGGTATGACTACTCGCATAGCCCATACGGCGAGACTAAGATGCGTACTCGGGGTGGACGGGTGCAGATTGTCAGCCAAAACAAGAACGAAACGCCGGAGTGCTATTCACTCTGCGGATTCTTAGCTGTGAGCATTTGTATGCAGATTCGATACTTCGTGGGCGATAGGGACATGTGCTATATTCTGTGCAAGTTGCTCTTGAATAAGGAAAGCCGTTGGGACCACGACATTGGTGTACTGGGGGGTACTCAATCAACGCCCTCCAGTATGCCCTTCGTCCGAAACACTACGACATGCTGAATTTGTCTCGCACTAAGAAGGGGTTACGCGTCAAGAGAGGCAAGCTCTTCAAGGCCGTTGAGGAATCACTGCGGTAACGATTGTGGATCGTCGGCGTGCCACCTGTGGTGTGTACAATTCCATCGGCCGTGTGAAGGTCGGTAACTGGAATTGGCTAATCGAGGGGTCGGTACGAGAGTGCAGTGGAGAAGCTGCGCTATTCTTCAACCGAGTTGGCAAGGTGTACGCGATCAAGGAACCCAAGAATTGCATGAGCGAAACGTAAGAAGGGCTACATCATATTTAGTGGAGTTCTACTGAATACGTTCCTTGAAATAAAGGATTTAGCCTGTCGTTTGTTGTACTCCCAATTGCCTTCGTAGATAGAGAAACTGATCTTGTGTTAATGCCATTGTAAAGATATACCATCGCTGCTGTAGGGTAGTATTTAATAGTGAACTCCTGGCGTTCAACCTTCTCTTGAACGAAGTGAAACGAATTTCACGTGTTTTGAGATTCGGTGGAGCTCCGGGTTGTTTGCAATTTTAATGCAGCTCTCGTTATCTTACATTATAGTTACGCACTCCTGTGTATTAATGTCTAGCTCTGTGGAAAACAATCGGAGGAATGTCGTCTCCTGTAGACTGTGGCAAAGAGCAATGTATTCAGCCTCAGTAGTTGATAACTCTACTGTGTGATGTTTTCGATGAATAGGACTGCGTCAATGAAACGACGCACCAGTGCCACGGCCTGACCGTGACGCCGGGCGCATCGCCGTTGACCTTGGCCAATGCTAGCTTAGGCAGACACGTGCCTGAGCTGAGAGCAATCAAGTTGCCTTTGGCTAGCAATCACCCAAAGTGCAACTTCAACATAATATGGATTTCATTATACTCAATTTATTGGACTCCAACCCAGTCCCAATGAACCGTGGTCCGTGTCATAGCTGTCGTACCTTCAAGATTCAACTCAAGGTGGATCAAGAATCTTTTATTTTTGTTTCATACAGTTATGAGGACTGGATCAGCTAGTTTAGTGAACCAGGGTTCTCAGAGCTCTAACATTTCGATCTCGCTTTCCATTTTACCTTCTTCGGCTCACTTGTCTCAATCTCCGCCTCACCCTCCACCGTCAAGACCTCGCCACACGGCTCTTCGAGCTCCCGTTGGGATCATTGCTATAGTCGTCATTCCTTTCCGCGTGTTTTACCAGTTATCACACCTGGTAAAACTTGTCTCAGTCCAAGAAGGGGGGGGCAGTTCGGTGCACGACACGCGGAAAGACGCTCGCTGAGCGTGTGTCGTTTCTACCAGCCGCTACATGCCGGCTAGTTCTTGCCCGTCAACGTTATATCTGATTGCGCGAATGCTCTGAGCGTCTGGTCTAATAGAACTGGATCAAGACAGTGCCTGCACCCCTTTGTCGCTATCCGCACATACCCAAGCGCAAAGAACGTGATTACCCGTTCTGCCTCTCGATCTTGGAGCTTGTCGATTGGCCGAGCTTCTCCGAATCCGCTTCGTCTACACGCAGCAAGATTGCGTATAGAATTGGCTCGCACTTCCGTTACGTCAAAGCCCTCCGCAATCTAATTCCGGATGCTACCGACCATCGTGCACGGAATATCTTGCACCGTCTCACGGAATTGCTGCTCGTGCCTCTCGTCGACCAATCGGAGTACCTCTGCACATACTTGGACCGCAAGGTCCTTGAATGGAGCGCCAAGTGTGCACACAAGCACCGCCGGCTCGCCTAGTCTATGCCCAATATATATATTGACGAAGCCTTCGAATTTCTGGACGACGACGCCACACACCAACTTGCAAACGAGGAAGTAAATCATTTGTGTCGTCTTTTTCGTGCCTCGCTGCGACAACTGCACGGAACCAGCGAGAACTTCTTCGAACCGGTCATAGCCGCCGTGCAAGATACGGAACTATATCGGCGTCTTCAACGTAATCGCATCGGTATCTTCGACGCTCTGGACAATTTAAAGCGTGAAATTCGTCTGTTTAAGAGCACTGAGGTTGCCTTCAAGAGACGCCGGTTGAACTTTGAATAATTGAGCCTTTTCTACTTCAATAATGACTACTTTAAATCTGCAAGGATGGTCTACGGACACCATCACGCATACATTTATTCAAATGGTTGACAAGCAGCAACAGCTGCTCGAAGCCATGCACTTGCGTGAGGTGAAAGTTGAAGGTATTTTCTTGTCACAATCGCACGGCAAGATAGGGGAGTCAGTTGATTTGTACTTCGCGTAACTTGCTCAGTACTTTGAAGCCATAAATATTGATCGGCAGAATGAGAGCCAAATTCTTGGATTTTAACAATTACTACGGCGAACTTCAAAGTTAATGCTGCCGCTTGGTACAAGTTGAACGATCAAGGACATGCAGGACCTGATCGCCAAGTTGACGGATGAATTTGTGCCTCCGGATTTGCATGAGCGAGTGCGGGATCAATAGTACGCGCTCAAACAAAAGAACTGCCCCAGTCTGCTGGAATATCTCTCTCGTTTCCATGAAGCTATCATGCAAGTTACGGATATGAGTTAGTTGGACAAGATCACCTCACGCGCGGACTAGTCAGTCCTACGCATTAGGAAGTGCAATGCTGTCGTTGTACCACAGTATTGCAAGCAATGCAGATTGCTTTGGAGTATGATCGATCTCACCATGTCCGTGGGAAGAACAACCGTCCACCGGTGTTCTCGCAGGAACGATCACGCTCACCGTTTAACGGTAGCAGACTACCCCAGCGCGTGTTCAGGAGAACGAACCCGAGCCACTGGAAATTGACTCAGGATTTTCGAGAAACCGTCGTTCAACTTCGTCTCCATCGTCATCCTCCAAGCGATGTCGCTACTGCAAGAACCTGGTCATGTCATTGAGCATTTCTACAAGCTCAATAACTATTAAGGGGTGGCCATATGGTCGTAGGAGAAGGATGCTTGAGTAGAAGAAGGTAAATTGGGTTGTGATTGAGAGTTTAGAGTGTCGGGAGATAGCCGAGATTTGGCCTCCATTCAAGGTAATAAATGGATACATTGCGTATGGGACACCTCTATCGTGTGTTCTACATACATGAGTAAATAATGTCATATCAGGCATTAAATGTGGTCTATATGAAGTACATACGAGATGGGAAGTATCCTGGCATATCTTCAACTTCCTCTTTTGCGAGGGGCCGTGCTAAGCACAGCGCTTGCGTCGTCGTTACGTGTTTCCAAAGCTTTCCAGCCGCATATAAGTAGGAATAGGCAGTAGTTGTGGCTAGAGCGGATGACCACGCCATCGCCCATAACGAGGTGAAACGCTGCAATTTTCGTTTTTCATCCTGAACCCATTGTTTTTGTGTGTAATCCTAATACAATAATATTACATTATATCTGAAACAGTGTTTGTGGTCGTTGCAGGAATGCTCCTGCATTTGTGATTTGTGATGCCTTTACCGTGTTGGCTGTTGCTTTCATGAGATGTCACTACTCATGAGATAGGTAGTCTAGTTATAGTGCAATGCAACACCTCGTACACTTCGCGTGTAGATTCTCGTGCGAGGAGCAAACTTTTGCAGGTAGCTCATTCAACTTGTATCCATGCCTACCAACAGTAAGTTGTCTTGTTGCTTTACTATCTAACTGAGACGATCAAGGCAGTCGCTTGTGTCGCAAACGTTCACTGAGGTCTCCGTACGGCCCCGTAACCTAACTAGGTTGCAGGCATTCGTGTCTGCATTCCGAAAAAGCCCTCAGTGTGTGTGGTCAAATTTGTGGTAGTGATTGTATCATTTTTGATTACGCTGCCGTATGATATGCTAACGACTTTTCGAAACATGATTTGTTGACGCCTCGCACTTCTTCGCACCTCAATTGTCTGCCAGAACCAGGAGGTTCTCCCCGATCGGGCATCATTCTGTGGCATATTCTCAGTGAATAATGCCCTGCAGGAGCGTGAATTTCTATTACGGGTCGCAATGTAACCAATACTCAAGCAGCTCAGGGCTGAGTGACCCAAGCAAGACCACGGCAGCAAGCGGGATGGTGCCTACAGCACAAATGCTATGCATCAGGATTTGCAGAAGCACGGAAAGTAGCTAGTTTACGTGAACAAGATATTCGAGCGCAATATGACCTCGTTGAGAAAGTCATCAGGTGCATGAAGCATGCCCTCATTATTATTGAGCGGCGACCTGGACAGCGAAGTCGACAAGAGGACGCTTTTTATTGAGTTCGACAACTACATGTATTTCCCTAATAGTCTAAAGAAGTTCAGCTCATACTTCCAGCACGTTGACGGCGTGTACCCCATCGAGGCTATCAAGAAGTAGGTCGGTACCCCATAACTGGTACAATATATTTCCTTTCACCATAGGCACTTGTTTTTAAACTTTGATTATTGTAATTATTGTGATGTGGTTAACATGAAACAATTATTTGCTCAGTGATTGCACATAATTCTTACCCAATTTCTGAGTAATATTTCTGAGAGGATTTGATGTTGCTGATACTGTTTTACAAAGAGCATTATGTAAGCGTAGGAACGTCGGCTTTGTGAGCGACTTGATGGATATATTTGCCACCACTTCTTTAGTGTTGCAATATTGAATCTCGAATTCTTTTCCCTCTACTTTTTCTTGAACGAAACAGTAGCGAATGTGGATATATAGGTCGATAAATCGGTAATGCTGCGCTCTCATCGGTCTAGTTATAGGCCCACAGCGGACCTGCAAGAAACGTCTGGTTGTGAAAAGGTTAAGAAAGGCACATACGCCAGCAACGTTCACGACAGCCTCGTTCTGCACACATCAACGTTATATAACGTCAAACATGTATAACACATATACTTTCACGAAACGCATATTGTGTGTGTCCTGAAAATGTAACAACTATACATACTGGTTTTTGGACCAACAAATGGTACGATTTGAAAGTGTTCAGAAAGTGTCTTTTGTGAAACATTGATTAATTTGACTACTTATTGTCCATCCTCAGAGTTGGTTTCGTCATAATGATAATCAGATTCAAGAGGGGTTGCCGATTCTATGCTAGAGTCAGATGGAGCATCTGAGCTAGAGTCAAATGGAGCATCTGACTCTGGTTCACAATCAGAGTCGTTACCCCCCAAACGACTCCAAAACCTCGGGAGTCGATGGTGGATCCGAGTCCGGAGCTGTCTGCGGAGGCGTCGGCGTCGGGTCGCGCTCGGTCCCGTACCGGGCAAGGCGGTGGATCGAGTCCTCCAGCGCGGCGACCTCGTCGTCCAGGCGGTGGAGCAGGCACTG
>JAHWLE010001034.1:0-14849 GCA_024679135.1 Phytophthora foliorum
CTGTTAACCACATCCTTTCATTTGCAGCCACACGTCGCAAGCCGCACCTGTTGCGCATGGGGATATTGTCCTCCGCCGAGCCATACATCCTCCACGCCCTCCATCCGCACCACGCCCGGTGACGACTGCCTGACAGGCAGTGCCATTGGAGCTCTCACCGACGTCGCCAACAGCTTCATCGTCGCCAACGCCTCCTCCTACACCCCCAACACGTATAACATCAGCCACATTACTAGCACTAACATCCCCAAAACACAGGCCGCACCCGCTGCGCCGGTGGCGATTGCTGGACGTTCTCCGCGGTTGCTCTGCGCACCTCGTGCTCGCTCGCCCGAACAATGGCCTTGGACGTGCGACCGAGGAGGGGGAGACAAACGGGATGATGTTATTAGTCGCTGTAAAACGCGGGGTGACTGTGGCAGTAGCCCTGGCACGCTTAGAACCCGCCTCGAAATCAGGCCACTTAAAAAGCAAGGCGGGAAGCCGCTAATCGACTTCCCGTACGTCCTCTTGAGGCTGGCCAGCCGAAGACGGAGCTGTCGTGCAGCGCGCTTGGTCTTCATCCGACGGGCCACATAGTCCCAGGTGATGCGCAGGACCTCCGTCTCGAACTGAAAGGCGATCTGCACCAGCAGTTTGTCTTCCGAGTCAGTGAAACTTGTGCGCATATCTGCTGATTTTTGTATAGCAAAATGGAAACCACGATGGAGTGCATGTGTCTTACCTTTTGTATGGTAAAGTGACTGGTTATACGGCGGTACTGTATATCTCATCGTTTATGCCACACTTGGTCGATGAAGTGGCCTGGTGGCTGCGGCCGAATACGGCCGTTGGGGCAATAAAATACTGCTCGATTCTAAAATTACCCCCAGCCCCTGTCCATTAACTACTCTGATTGGTAGTAATATTACACGGTAGGGAGAGAGCGAGACAAAGCTAAAAGGGCGCAAAATGCGCCCTTTTAGAAGGTCATGTATCACCGTGTTTTGGTAACAGAGTTAAAGGGCGAAAAGTGCGCCCTCGCACCGCGAAAGGGTTAAAACGAGGACCGAAGTTAGGTTGATGCAATAGCGCCGTTCAAACCCGGAGCCCTGAATATGGCTTTAAACGCCACTTTTTATTTGGCTTGTAGCTTTAGCCAGGGACCTTATGCCCCTTATTGGATCTTAATGATAGGCAAAACCTCCAATACTTTATGAAACTGGTGAAAAGCAGGCGGTGGTAATTACACCCCCCTACTGCAGAGCCACACCACGCTGGCGATCTCCAACATGATGCAGTATCAATCGTGCGGCCGCGTTCCAACGTCCAGTCTCGAGCTCGCACTCGAGTTCACCGCTGGTTCCGAGTTCGCGTCCAGCCCCCGTTCGGCGCCCGTTCGCCGCCAGCTCCGAGTTCCCGGCTGGCTTCGAGTGCGCCAGCACCACCGGCAACGAGCTCGGATCCGAGTTCACCGCTGGTTCCGAGTTCGTGTCCAGCCCCCGTTCGGCGCCATCTGCCAGCAACGAGTTCGTCGCCGGCTCTGACATCGGTTCCAGCATCAAACGAGTTCACCACCGGCGAAATTCGCGTCACATGTAGTAGCTATAGGCACCCATTTGTTGCAATCAGTTCCTTTCTATAGATTCGTGAGGCGAGGAAGGTGTTATAACGCGTAATAACGGGTTAATTAAATGTTTAAACGGTAGGAGGCGTATAAACAGAGGGCAATGACCGTTCACTCAAGTGGCACAGTTTACTCGAGCGCCAAAAGGGTGACACCTATTCAGCCCGAGGGAGTCCCACGGCCCCCGGTGGGTTTACTGAAACCAAAAGGTAACTTTTTACGAGTAATTATGAGGCAGACTTCGTTATAACTGTCTGCGTGTGTATAGGTGATGACAGGACCTAAATCGTGTAGTAGGCTATGTGTTCACCACCGCCGGAGCCTTCTATAGATTCGTGAGGCAAGGAGGATGGTGGGTAACGCTTATTCGTTTCGGCGACGGCAGCCTCGATCTGTCGTGCCGCGATCAATGTGAATAAGGTGAGTAGTGATGGAAGCAGCAGCGGCAAATTAGGATATCTAGATCAGAGTAGGAAGGGTTTGCGACGACATTAGAGTGCATACAAGGCTGTTGTATTTGCGCGCCTGAGCATTGTCTGAGCGAGGTTGGATATGGGCACGGCGTAAGTCGTGTAGTAGCTGTAGTCTATCGAATTATCGTTGTCAGCAACTGCATATGGTGCAGTGGCGTCACGAGGATGGACAGTAACGCTTATGCGTTTCTGCGAAGTTGATCAGCAACTACAGAATTGTTGTTGGAAAAATAGCAGCGTAGCTTTAGATTGTCTCTTGAGTCACATGTATTGAACCTCTTTGAGATGGAATGATACGGTGTACACGATTTGAAAGGATATGCGAGGTAGATATTTTGCCACTTTTAAAGATTGAGAGCCATGACAAGAGCGACTGGCAGGGCTGCCAAGGCGGCCAGACGTACGACTAGCAAGTTGAGCAAACGGACAGGGGCTGGGACACCAACACTAAAGCGAAAGTATGCCCAGCTAACGCTAGATATGCTGGAAACCTCGAAACAACTGCTCGGGGTAAGCGTAACGACGAAACAGAAACTCGGAATCGAGAAGCGCAGAATTGCCCAGTCTCCAGCACGCGAGGACGAAAGAAGCAGTGCTGTGATCGACAACATTATTCGGATGCGGATGAGGATGCGGAAGGTACAAAGACCATTTGATTGTTGTAAAGGTGTCATCACAACACTAGCATTCTATGGGTTGCGTTTATTTGCAGCTTCTATGCTGCGTTTGACGAACCTTTGCTACGGATATGCGGAGTCTGCGGCGAGTTAGTCAAGTCAACTCGAGTAGTTCGAAAGCAATACGATCCTCAAGGACAGTATGTGGCCCCGCTGCGAAACAGCAATGACGTATGCGATGTTATTCGCGAGGGTATTACAGCCCTAGTTGATGGAGTTTCCTACTTATTATTATGCTGTCGGTGCAATGCGTCTTTGCTGAAAAATGAAATTCCAAAGTTTTGCCGGGCTAGCGGTTTTCATATTAGCTCTGTGCCACTAGAGTTAGCAAAACTGAACTGGATGGAGAGCAGACCGATTGGCCTTGGTGTGTCCTTTACTACATGTGTTAATCTCTACAAAGACCAACAGGAATTTACCCGTGGCAATGCTATAAATTATTGAAACAACGTGACCGAGATGTCACTGTCATTGCCTCGGCCTTTGAGCAGGTCTGGTGTTGTGTTACTGAGATCGAAGAATACTCGGGGAGAATTGTTGGTAAGAGTTAGACCTGAATTTATTCGACGTGCATTAGAGTGGCTTATTAATCGAGGTACAGGGCTCTAGTGAGCTAATGTGCGTGATGATGTAATGAGTATGCTGGGAAACAGAGTGCTGCCTTAACGGTGGCCTACGTTTGTCTTAACACTAAGCGCAGCTGACACAGTCTGGCCAGACGGTTTTAGAGGATGTGATCCTAGTTTAACACTGGAGAAAGCACGAAATCTAACTTCACAAGAAAGAAGACGATATCTTATCGAAAATCCCGACATTACTGCCAGACATTTTAACGGGAGATTCAATGCATTCTTTAGTCATATTTTATGCGGTAAAGCGAAACCATTAGGAGAATAACCGATTACTTCTGGAGAGTAGAATTTCAACACCGGGGCTCACCGCACATTCATGCGTTACTGTAGGTCAATAATGCTCATGATGTTTTGCAACTTTCAGAATCAGAAGCGGGACGCTCGATTTTGGCTCACTACGTAGATTCTGTAATATTGGTTTTATCAAAAGACCCTAAAGAGCTAAAATCGTGCACGTGTTCAATCTGTTCCCGCAAAAATTGCCTAGGTTCAGATATTATTTCTGCGAGACCACCCTTGTCCAAAACAAATGAATGGCAATGTGATTTATCTCGTCTTGTTCAGCAAATACAACAACACATATGCATGCCGGGCTCGTCATGTCGAAAGCAGTCGAATATTTGTAAATTTGGATATCCTAAAGAAATAAAAGAGCAAACCGAAATAGAAGTGAATACGAACATATATGGAGTACCATCGGTTCAACTGTATTTAAGAAGAGAAGTTCCAATAATAAACAATTATTCGCCTTCACTGCTATCTGTTTGGCGCGCCAACATGAATATACAACTAGTTGGTAATGCGTTTGGTGGAGTAGAATATACAGCAGCTTATGTGAGCAAAGCTGAACCAGATACTCTCAGGTTTAAGAAAATTATTGCAGCAGCCGTGAAACGGTGCGACGCAAATCTGCCAATCCATGCCATTCTGAAGCGAATTGCGAACGCAATTTTTTCTATAAGAGAAGTTAGTGCCCAAGAGACCATCTATATTCTCCTCAGAGAACTACCCCTGCATGGAAAATCGAGGCAAGTGACACGCGTGAAAGTCATGCGTCATACTCAAAGATATTATCGCATTGAACCATCAGAAGGGGAAACACTTCCTAGCGGTTCTATTGAAGATAGTACCATTCGTATTGAGACGGTAGAGGCCGCATATATGGCTCGGTCTCATCATCCACCTTTCGAAGATACGACATTCGCATCATTTGTTGAAAGGTATGACTTAGTGAAAGTGATATCGTCTCAGCGGCCAAATTCAAGTACTTGGAGTAGAATAGATGGAAACGGGTATATTAGAGTGAGATCAACTGCTCATGTTGTCAGATGAACTCCCTGGATATCGCCTGATGCAACTAATCCTAACTTTTGTTTTGCGGAGTTGTTGCTACACACAACTTGGCGAACACTGACGGAACTTCCCGAAACTGATGATGAATGTATGAGCGCATTTGCTCGCGATCAAGAGAAGACTTTACTAACCGAAATAAGACAGGAGTCCAATGCATTGCTGTCTCGACATAACAGTGTAAATATACTCAAAAAGGCTGGCACCCTGAATTCTGTAGCTGCACTACCCGCATCAGAATACGTATTCGTCGAGACTGAAAATATTAATCGAGAGGAAAACGATTCAAATAGTGCTAACAAACCGAATAATGCAACAAATGCTGCTGGCACTCAGGACGCTACGTGGGTTTCAAAGTATAAGTATTCCTCTGAGGATATTGAAAGGGTTCGTGGGTTAATCAAACGTTTCGTGAAACCTTAATTAAAATTACAGCGAGAATCACGTCATGTTCATAGTGGAATGGTGGGAAACCAAACTCATCTTCAAAGTAGTTATACCTATCCAATTAGTGACACTTCAGATATCGAGGGTTGTGTTGACTCAGTGGACAATTCGCAGTGGACCCCCTTCGTATTGGCCATGAATCAGTCACGAAAACGTTTTCTTGCATCCGTGAACAACTCTTTTTGTGACCCAATGCACATGATAATTCACGGAGAGGGAGGGTCGGGGAAAAGCTGGCTTGTTCGACACATTGTAAAAGATATTCACAATGTTTTTGGAGAGCAATCTAGAAGTAACTCAAAGCGAGTTCTACTACTAGCTCATCAGGGCACCGCAGCGTTTAATATCAACGGTCGAACAATGTGCTATGTACTAGAATTAACATCGTTTTCACGCAATGCGTACTCTTCTCAGTATATCCCTCTTGCCACTCCAAAAGTAGGACAAACTAAGCTAAAGCGACTGCAAGACGAGCTTGCTTCCGTTCATCTGATTATAATCGACGAGTTTAGCGTAATTTCGTGTGGAATGCTCTATTGGATTGACCAGAGACTCAGAGAGATCTGGCCAAAGTTCAGTCCTTTATTATTTGGCGGTAGCGACGTTATATTCGCAGGTGACACTGCACAGCTTGACCCAGCAGTGCCATACTTCCTTTCGACACCTTCCTCGAAAATACAAAACCCAATTCAGCGGTCGGGGCGTGAGATATGGGAGAGTATTTCTAACATATGCATACTGACAAGTCAAAACAGAGGCAAATCTGACCCCGAATTGTTTGCAGCATTAAGACGACTGCGCCAGAAGTGTCCTACTCAACGAGACGTCGACTTGTTCAATACTAGGTATTTTCCGGAAGATAAATGCCAGCGTGGGTAACATCAGCAAAACATATAGCGTACAAGAACGATGATGCAATCGAAGCCAATTCTCGTAGCCTGAACGCGAATGCTTCTACCATTGTTCATATTCGCTCAAAACATACTGGCCAACTAAAACGACTTGCTAAACAACGGCAAATTGAGCAGACAACGATCGACGCTCTTTTAGAAGAAGCTGGAGATACCAATTCAAGCAGAGATAGAATTGTGGGAACGTCTGTTGATCTTGCCGTAGGTGCTCCGGTCACCTTGACCATTAATATGGAACAATCAGCAGGTCTTTGCAATGGAACTAACGCCGTTATATACGACTTTATTTCCCCATCTAATACAGAACTGCGTATAATACTTGTGCAGGTTTCCGATCTATACAATGGACCATCATTTTTACCCGACGTGCCCAACAATATACCGATTGTCCCAAGAAGAGTGAGCTGGACGAAAAAGCCAAGCGATTTGAGTGTATTTCGCTAGGGAATGCCTGTACGATTAGCATATGCAATGACTGTTCATAAAGTGCAAGGCCTTACGTGCACAAAGATTGTTTTCCACTCGGCATCTATTCCTAATATTTCATTTGCTTACGTGGCGTTGTCGAGAGTCCGGTCCCGTGCAGATATCGTTCTTCAAACTCCATTAACGCTACAAAAGCTTTCTACTTCGACGCAGTCTAGCATAATATTCCAGGATGAAGAACTACGCGTACGTGATGCTGCCAAGAATACTAACACTGCTACCCTTGCGATCATAGACGCCATGAAACAAATTGCTGTTGCTCATAATGTGACGTTGAGACCGCGGTAAATGAATCTGTATATCCTCTTAGTTGCTTAGATTGATACATTTTACTGTACTACTGGCATTCGACATCCAGACTGTTTTTTTAGTTTTAGACTAGACGCGAAAGCAGCTTGTGGTTCACTTCTCATTCATTCCTCAAATCGCTCCGCTCGGCACAAGTGTAAACAAGTAACATGGTCACACAAACGTACGCTGGGACTAGCAACCGGAAGCGGCAAGCATCTACTGATAGCATTATTGACTTTGACTCACCGAGGCCTACCCGTCGCGTTCGTGCTGATACTACAAATCCTCTTTCCTCATCTGGGAAGCTTCGTACACGCTCGACATCGACACGCCCGAAGGGTTCTGCGTCTTTTCCGAGCCTGCTACCTACATCAGAAGAAGAAGGTGTTGAAGGGGGCAAACATGGCAGCGGTACACACTCACCACAAGCCGAAGAGATCTCCGCACGAAAGAGACTCAAAAGTCAACTTCGAGCGCGCATCAAGGCAATGGCTCAGCGCCAGCGACGTGAGAGGGCGCGAAGGATGCTAGCTGCTCTTGAAGCCGAAGAAGAGCGCAGACGCAGATTTCACGAGGTGCCCGGAAGTTTGTTTGAGGCGGAGCGACTGATGCAGCTTCGAGCGGATGTCAGCTTTGAGATGATGTGTGAGAGCTTGGCTGCGCACGACGCGGCTGCAGGAAGATCACCAGAAAGGGCCCCTAGGGAGCTGTTTAAATAAATGTAGTTGCCAATTAAAAGAAGTAAAATATTGCATCCATCTTATCACAGGTTGTTACCGTCGAGACTACCCTTCTTGCCGAGCATGCGCTGCTTGAAGCACACGCAGCGTCTTCACTTGTTTACCTGGCAGCATAGATATTAACAGGGTGAGCTTTTGGCCGCAATCACAGCTTGGCTCTAGATTGCTTACGGCGGAAGTACTTCGGTTTCCTCACGGCTCGAGCACGGACAGTCCTGTCCTGTGTTTTACAGGCGTTTTTCGTGGTAGTTGCCTCAGTTGCGACCAGAACCGAGGACAACGTAGCCTTGCCGATTGAAATCGGAGTGTCTGTACATTCACAGAGCGGTGGGGTGTCCTTGTCTGTATCCATGCCCCCGCGCTTGATGCGACTGAACTTCACATATGTGCTTGCACCTTACATTTGCATCAAACCCACAACAATATTACGTTAGTTAGCAAACGCATTAAACAGTTTTGCAAGTCTCTACTATATCTACCTTCGTTGATGTGGGTTCTGCTCGCCGATGCGCCGCGCGTTGTACGAAATAGTAGGCACACGGGGAGCGTTTAAAAAGGTGATGAGGCAATAGCGCGGATAGCGCAGGTTCTAGTTACCTTTGGTCGTGCGCTGCTTGCTCCCGGCCGCGGTGGTTGTCTTCATCTTGGTCATTCCGTCACACATTCGTATTAGTCAAGTGCACACCGAACTCGTTTAGTACGTACCTAAAAGCGTCCTAAGCCTAGCGGATTGTCCTAATAACCAATTCCTAAACGGAGACCTAACGGAGTCTGTCCTAAAAAAAACGTGGCTGAAGAAAA
Organism: Phytophthora foliorum; assembly: GCA_024679135.1. NCBI lineage: Eukaryota > Oomycota > Peronosporomycetes > Peronosporales > Peronosporaceae > Phytophthora > Phytophthora foliorum. The sequence goes on from JAHWLE010001034.1 coordinate 8,415, forward strand.
AAATGACACGTAGATTTTTTCAGACTGCACACAATTTGTCGCGGCCTAAAAATTTCAAACGCTTGCCTACCTCGATACCCAGCATGGGGATTGTTGAAGGGGATATCGAATTGAAAAGGGTACGCAATATTAAATTATCAAAAATGATACAACTGTTTTGGTCAGGTATTGTTTCATAGAATTAAAGATACTACTTGCCTCTGCAATGACAGTCACAAACCGCGCAAGCCATTAAATACATGGAGAAGAACGCAGAGCACCTCAGTTGATCATATCCTTAGTCCGAAAGCTCATTCTACAAAATGATCTACGATGACTACCTGTTCCACGTCAAGCGGACCGTTATTCGAAGCGATGACAACAAGACCCAGTACCTATAATGCTCCAAGCACCGCTAGGGATGCAAGGCGAGACTAATTGTCTCCCCAGGCAACCAAATCGTCTTCAAACACGAGCATTCATGCAACCCACCACTCCAATCCGCAGTCGACGCCATCGAGGAGATGAAGGAGCTACTGGAGAGTCATAGCCAAGACAACCTTGCTTGTGTCCCCGGTCGCGTGCGGGATGACGTGTACGAAGAGCAGCAGAAAAAGTACGATGATCACCCTTTCAAGGTTCTGAGTAGACAGCAGGGCATCCACCACGTTCAATACGTCCGTCTCGTCATCAACGGGGGCGACTTCTTTCGCACGACGGAGACCGAGCCGCACTGCTTCCTATCCGAGGAAGACGAGCGCTTTTTCCTGCTCTACAACTCGACATTCGTATCCAAGAACATGCTGCAGTGCATTAGCGGTTTTGCTCATCCTGAGCTCATCAATCTCCTACGGCACCCTGGGCTGGCTCTTTACATTGACGGGACATTCAAGATTTTCCCGGCTCCATACAAATAAGTCGTCATAATCATGAGGCACGACGCATCAGTTGATGTTTACGCCCCAAACGTTTACGTTTTGGCAACGGCGAAGTGCGAGAAAATGTACAAGATCATATTGTACTGGCTGCAATCAGCCATCGCCTTTCAGCTAAAGCCACATTCAGTCGCCTGTGACTTTGAACGTGCGCTAATATCTGCAGTAACCAATGCTTTTTCGATGGCCACTGTCGTGTGGTGCCTGTTTCATTGAAAGCAGGCCCTGCGCCTCAAACTCATTGACCTCCGCATCCCTCGAACTGAGGTGGAAAAGACGATGCAAGATGGCGTCGTTGATGTGTTGCCGGTGATTCCGATTGATGAAATTGTCAGCAATGGAATCCCGTACGTGCGCTCCAAAATCAACGAGAAGGGCCACCAGAATGCGTGAAACATTTTTTGGGCGTACTTTGCCCAGACGAGGACGAAAACTACGAACCAAGCTAGTGGAACGTTAGCAAGATGATGCTGACGCGCGAGGATATCCGCAATCGCACGAACAACCCCGTGGAATCCTACAACTACCAGTACCAATGCTGCTTCGAGCATGGATCTTCAAACCCGTATGTCTGGCTGCAAGTGACAGAGGCAGAGGCCGACCGAATGTGCACCATGCTGAAACAGGTGCGCAAAATGTCCGAGAGCCTCCTTCGCACCAAGTCGTCGCGGAGCCTACGATTCCGGACGATTAACCTCTTGAGGCTTAGGATGGCTCACCCGTGAGCGTAATCGACGACGAGATGTGTTTGATGATAAAATAAAGATCTGCATACTGTACTTTCATGGTTGTGCCGGTGGAACGTTTGTCCTAATCTTAAAAAAATGAGGTCTTCTTGTCCTAACCGGGTCCTAAAAACAGTGTAATATACATCAAACATATGCAGCTTGTTAGGACAAACCGTTAAGATTAGGACCCATTTAGGTACGCGTTCATTTCTCCCGTGCACACGTCAGCCAAGGGAAGGACGAAGGTAAATGACTTTACTCGTCAGGCAATTTTACGCGAGCTACTACAGCGCAGTATTGACGACAAACTGTCTCGCGGTATCTAGGCAGAAATTGCACGCACATTTAGGGGCGACAGACACACTGTCAACAACGCCTGGACTACCTACAATGCGTCTGTCGCTAGTGCTTGATTTACGAAAAACCAGTGCTACGAGGAGTCGTAAAGCGCGGGGTATACACACTAAATTTTCCGCCAGCAGTTGCGGTGACCGCAATACGGCCGAATACAATTGAAGATTGGCATCAACGACTTGGTCATTTGAACTACAAGTCGATCGCTGAACTTGCCAAGTCGACTACAGTCAAGGATTTGAAGATTGTTGGGTCTCTCACTCTATCTAGACAGTTTGGAATTTGCGCGCGAGGTAAAAGTAGTCGTGCACCAGCTCCACACCAAGCATCATGCCCCCAATCATCCCAAAATGAGGTTTGTCGTGGCGATCTAGCTGGCCCGTTCGAGCGAAGTTACTACAGTAACAAGTACCACTATGCGTTGAAGTGGATGGACCACACATCTGTGTATTTCCTCAAAACGAAAGATGAGGCGGCTTTTTGTTTTCGTAACTATAAGGACATCATCAACCGGCGATTTGAAAAAACGAATAGTATTAAGGTCTACAGGTCTATTAACGGTGGTGAATTTATGGGTGCCGATTTTCGCCATGTATGTGATGAAGAAGGAATCGTGATGGAAATGTCTGAACCTGAAGCCCACCATCAGAATGGCGTGATCAAGCGGACGCATCGAATAATTGCTAACACAGCGCGCACGTTGATGCTTCAGGCCAAGTTGCCACATTATTTGTGGGAATATGCTGTTCGGAGTGCAATATTCAGTAGAAATCATGTGCTGTCGCGAACATACAAAGAGAAGACACCATTCGAAAAGTTCTGGGGCAGGAAAACAGATCTCAAATGGTAAAAACATTTGGCCAGTGTTGCGTGGTCCTGATTCCACCCGAAAAACCTTCAACCAGACACCAATTTCTTCCCAAGGGCAGAAGCAGAGTCTTTCTTGGCAGTGATCCCCGGCGCAAGGGATATTTTGTGTATACTAGTGAACGAGGCCATCGCGTGGTTCACAGTCGATGTGTTGTTTTTCTCGAACCTCCGCACCTTCATCCTACTATTGAAACGGTTGCGCCAGAAAATTACCCGATGCGAATTGTGACAGACGTGGATGACGATGCCATCATAAAGAGTGGTATCGATCAAGAATATGATCACCACGCCGACCCAACCCCTCATCTTCCGACGGAGATACGTGATACCGGTGGGGTGCCACCGCTTCGTCGGTCGACACGAATCGCCACTCGCGCATCGAGTACTGCATTTAGCGCTGTCCACGTCGCCCTCTGTGAAGTTATTCAAGAAACTGTGAACTTACAAGAGGCAAGAGCATCAAACGAACGACTTTTATGGGAGAAAGCTATCAAGGAGGAGATTGCAGCGCTGAAATCAAACGACAAGATCGAATCAGTCGACCCACCGCCTGGAGTCAACATCATCGGTTCTACAATTGTTTTATGAGTGAAATTGAGAGACAACGGGGAAGTTGACTGCCTGAAAGCACGGATTTGCGCTCAAGGTTTCACTCAAGAATTCCTAAAAGATTTTTTTGAAACTTACGATTCCGTGGTCCGTTTGAACTCCATCCGAGTCTTCTTTGCGCTTGTGACCCAAAAGAGCTTGAGGGTTGCGCCACGGAGATGTTGCGTACGTGAAGGCAAGGCAGAGCGAGATCATTTATTTGATGCAGCCGCGAGGATTCGAGAAGGGCAGTCGAACCAAAGTATGGCGACTCAATGAAGCCTTGTATGACCTTAAACAAGCAGGCCGTGAGTGGAATTTGAAACTTGACCACTTTCTCAAGGCGTACGGCTTGATTCCAACTCGTAAAGATCCATGTGTATACACTCACCCCACTATCAATTTGATTGTACTAGTGTATGTGGATGATATCCTCATAAACTATCAAGATGACCGTGATATGACCAAGCTAATGCAGGCTCTTTATGCGAAGTATGGAGTAAATGATCTCGGGAAAGCCAACTGGTTTCTGGGTATTCGCATCCGATTGGGCTCAGTGAGCGGCATCACAACGCTGGACCAGTCACAGTTCACGGCTGAGCTTATCCGACGGTTTGGTATGAAGGATGCCGTCCACGAAAAACCCTTCTCGACAAAGGCGTCATTCTCTATCGGCGAACGGAAGACGATGAAGGAGCAAAAGATGTACCGTATCGCCCGGCTGTTGGCGCACTACTCTATTTGGCACGTGTTACTCGACCCAATATCTCTTTTGCTGTCGACCAAGTCGCAGCTCAAGCATCAAACCCGTCCAAGCTCCACTGGATCGCAGACAAGAATATTCTACGATACCTCGAAGCGACCAAAATATCGGACTCGTCTACAGCCGCGACTTATCTGCTGTTCCTGTTCGCGTGTACACCGATGCCGACTGGGCCAATAACGAGGATGACCGACGCTCAATATCAGGCGTTCTGGTGCAAGTTTATGGTTGCCCTGTATCCTGGCAAGCCAAGCGACAGAAAATTGTTTCCAAGTCTTCCATCACTGTAAAGTATATTCCAGCTGATGACAGAGTCGAAGAGGCTCAGTGGACACAGCTTTTACTGCAACGGTTGATGAAGTCGCAGGCAAATACCGCCATCCCTGCAATGGTCGACAATAAATCAGCCATCAAGCGACTGACGAATGGCAAGTGTTCGGAGACCCAAAAGACCGTCGATTGTATATTTTTCTCGATTCGTGACGCAGTCACTGCTGGCCTACTTCAGCTTGTGTACTGCCCTACAATGGAAATGCTAGCCGATGGGTTAACGAAAGCTATGGTAACCACGACATTTCGTGTCCTGCGCGAGACGATCGGAGTCGAGGGACTACCATCCAACGCTTCCGGGGAAGTGTTGGGGAGTCAGCTTGGCGTGTAGCCATTCCCGACAATGACGCTAGTCTGATATATTTAACTGGAAGTGAATCAAGTGAGTTGCTTGGAATAGTAAGCCTTAAAATACATCACTTCTGAATTTGCTTCCGTCAGGTTGAGCTTCAGGGCCAGTTGTGATTGGACATGAAGTCATTTGGCATTACATGAGAAAAGATAACAATCCAACGAATACACAACGACGACATTCTAACCGGATGGGCAAATGTGAAAAATCATTATTAACTTAAAGAGTACAAACAACTTGTCCTTTGCTGCCATGAGTTGCTTTTCAGCCAATTCACTAGCGCCCAGCGTAGTCGTTTTGATAGCTTTGCGCATGCCTGTAGACACCAATGAGCTCCTTTCGCATGATTGCGTTGAGACCGTCCAGTACTGTTGAACTGCATCGTTTCCGTTTTCCGTGGATTTCTTACAATTCTGCCTTTCACTATCGCCCAGATCAGCTCAATTGGCTGCAGTTCTGGGTGATATGGGGGAGTATACAGTAGATAATGCCTATGGAGTGCACAACATGCTGAGTAGTGTAGCGCACAACATGATGAACCAGCGGTCACACTTTGCCGTGTCAAAGTTTCCATGATAATCTGCTTCCGCATCCATTTCGTCCTTTTTGTGAAGTTGCGAATGACGGGATCCAACTCTTCAAAGACGTAAGACAGGTGTTTTCCGCGCTGGGAAGACTTCGGCTGTGCATATAAAGTTTGAGAGGTTAACGTTAAATGTCTCATAATGATCAGACAAGCTCAAGTCTAGGACATATTTTTGAACTTGGTCTCGCTGTTCTCGTTGTGTTGCTTCATCACGGTTGTTACTGTGTCGTGCGCAATTTCCAGACAGCCAGGTACCTGATCCCGTATTTTTCGCCCTCTGAACATGCCTTGTTCCTTCCTAGTGGCCATGAACGTGTGGCACCGGACCACATACTTCTTCTGACCAGGGGACAGTTCCTCCCGCGCAATTTCTGCGTCGGATATCGCAGAGGTGCAGCAAAGTGGTGAGTAGATGCACAATCCACTCCTGAATCTATTCGTACACTTTGAAGTCAAGTAGGGTAAGAAATCGACGAGCTAGGCCACTATATATAGCATGTTACATTTTTTTGGTCAAATGACTGTTGACGAGTACAATAGTGTTTAGGCTGTGAGTTTTTGAAGTGAGGAGGACGATGTGGCTGGGGCAGTAGCCCCAGCTCGCGTTCTCCAGCGACTCGACCACATCATCCAGAATAGCACTTCCTATATAGTGTGTGCTTGCCTTCCATTTATTGGGTATAATACCGCAATATTTTATGACCAATAAGAATAGCGTAACACTCCCGCTAAGGCGTGCATTCTCCTTTAAATCTTGCCACATCTTCAAAGCAAATTTTGTGACTCCCCTGTTTCTTAAGGATGTCTGTTTCAGCTACAGGAAAAACTCCACGTGCCCTATTTGCAATTTTTTTAGTATGGGGAGCGCGTGGTGACTCGCCGTTCTAACATTCCGATTTGCAAGCAATAGTTCGGTTGGACTTAGTCCCTATGGCCTTTATCAAACATTC
>JAHWLE010001035.1:0-14847 GCA_024679135.1 Phytophthora foliorum
CCCCCACCTGCGCCCGCACGAGCGCGTACACGGCCTCGGAGCGGCTGTGCGCGCGGCAGACCGACGACACGAGCAGGTTGCCCATGGTCACGACGTGTCAAGTGAGGCACGAAAGAGCTTAACCCAAGAATAGCAAGTTGAAGCGGCATTTTCCGCGATTCCCGGCTCGTTATTGGCTAAAAGTTGCACGCGACGAATATGGACACCTCCCCCTGGAATTTGCCCACTGCGTACGTGCATGTCAGCGTTGTGGACCAAAGCCTTCAAGTGTTCGTGGCTGTGGGTTGCAGTCCTCTCGGTGCTTGCCTTATCCTATTCAGCTGCAGCCAATAGTTAGCTCGAGGTTGTCGCATGGTACACCACATTTCTCCCTGTCAGCTCTGTCTGAAGCCTTCAATCACTGCGTCTCGAGCCCCACTTGATTGGCTCACTCATTTTGAAGCCATCTCGACCGCTGAGTGCCATCCATGTCTATGTAAAACTAATGCCGTGGGAAGCTCTGGATTTTGGTTATCGAATAGTCCAAATTAGGTCCTGCTACTTGAAGCTTTGCTGTAATGATAAGGCATCCTCCCGTCGTCTGCCGACGGACCCCAACGACAGTGAGCGACAGATGAAGGACCATACCAGTAAGTTGCGTTAGTGCTCCATGCTCCACTGTATAGCAGCACAGCGTTATTTGTTGACCTTACAGTGTAAGGCTTACCAACAGTGAGCTGCTTCATTTGTCGAAGGAAGGCTTCTGCCTGGCAGAAGGTTCCCTGTCGTATAACCCACTAGGATACTACCTTCGTTTGACCCACTACCCATGAGGATGCTATCTTCGTTTGACCCACTATCTTCGTGCAACATTTCTGGGTTATTGGGTTTTGATGTCTTCCCTAGTCGCTACAGTCAACATTCACTGGATTTTACTAAGTGTCATTAGGATATCTATTATTAAAACACGGTTATCCTTAATTTTGTATGATGTATATTCTATTAGATATTACATATATGGTCCAATCATGTTATCTCACGATGAATATGACATAACGAGAACTCTGGATTGTTTTTACATGTAATATAACAGGTATTATTTTGATCACAGGTTTTTCAAAGAGACGCTGTATCCAAGTTTATTTTAGGTTGTGTACCTGTATCAAAAGAAAAGGTTATTTTGGGCAAAATGCAATCCCCTCAAGACTCTGGATCTAAAATCCAGAGAACTGTTGACTCGACACGCCACACGAACCGGACACAAACTGAAGAAACTGACAATGACATCAGCTCGAGCGCTTGCCTCCATCACTTCCGAATCCGCCGCCAGCCACACGCAGTCCAGACATGACGGCGCAGGAGTTCGAGAGCATGGAGCGCCATGACGAGACCGTCACGACCAAGACTCAGGACGCTCCGTTCGTGTACGAGACGCCTGGCTTCTTCGCCGACGACTCGAGCGTGCCGCAGTGGGCCCAGAGCCTCGTGACCGACCTCTTCAGCTTCGTGACCATCCACTACAACGTCTGGGGCGTGCCCTTCCTCGTGCTCTTCTACTACCTCTACACGATCGGCTACGGCTACGTGCCCGTGGCGCTCGTGGCGCTCTACCTGCCGTCATTCCTGAGCGGCGCCCAAAAGACGGCCAAGGGCAACCCGTGGCCGGCCTTCCGCTCCGGCCGCATCTGGGGACTCAGCGCCAAGTTCCTCGGGTGCGTCTCTCTGCTATTGTGCGTGTCGGTGTGTTGATGGTGCCGTGGCTGACTCTTGTGCGCTGCAGCATCAAGATCATCCGAGAGCAGGAGCTGGACAGCAGCAAGAAGTACATCTTCGGCTTCCACCCGCACGGCATCATCGTGCTCTCTCGTGTCTCCACCTACGCCGGCAACTGGGAAAAGGTCTTCCCGGGCATCCCCACGCGAGGTAAAATTGGGCTGAAAGGTTCGGTAGAGTGCTGATCTGACGTTTTGTGGCCTTGACATTGACAGCGCTGGGAGCGTCGACGATGTTCTATGTTCCTCTCGGCCGTGAGCTGTGCTTGTGGCTTGGAGGTGTGGATGCCTCGCGCTCCACGGCCGACAAGGTCCTGAACGACGGCACCAGTGTCGTCGTGTACCCCGGAGGCGTGCCAGAGATTTTCAAGACGGACCCCAACTCTAAGGTGAACGAGCTCGTGTTGAAGAAGCGTCTGGGCTTCGTCAAGCTGGCCATGCGCCACGGCGCCGAGCTCGTGCCGAGCTTTGTGTTCGGCGAGAAGTGGCTCTACAAGTAAGTTTGGCCTGACTGGTTGCATGGTGAACCAACGGATCAACTGATGTCTCTCGTGTTCGTTGCAGCATGTGGAACCCTCCTCAGGGCGTGATCAACTTCTTCCGCAAGACGCTCAAGATCCCAATGATCATCTTCTGGGGCAAATTCATGTGGATGCCCAAGCAGCCACCCAAGGGCAAGCGCTTTGGCGTAGTCTACGGCAAGCCCATCCCCACCAAGCTGACAGCAAACCCCACGGAGGAGGAAATCCGGGCCGTGCACACGCAGTACGTCGCAGAGATCGAGCGTCTGTTCTCGCAGTACAAGAAGGAGTTCGGCTACGAGGATGACGAGATATTGCTCATCAACTAGGCTTGATGAGCTCGACAGTGCAGGAAGTATAAGGCGGGTAAGCTAAACATTTTTTTTTTTTCAGCTTAAGGCTCCAGGCACCCAGTGATCATGCATCAGCTATAGTTCATCGAATCAACGATGCTGTCCTCGTCGAACATCCGCAGCAGGTTCGCATAGTTTGAATCGTATTTCGGGCCTTCCCAGTAGATCTTGTGGCACACGCGGCAGACCCAGAACTCGGTCACGACTTCCAGCACGTTTGGATGAACCTCATCTTCCGTTTGGTTGCGGACGTAGTCCAGATCGACAACATCAAACCCTTTGGCGTTGCAGCGCGAGCAGCGCGACATCATCTCTTCCTTTACGAGTTTGAGTGCAAAGTGAGCCTTGATCTCCTGGAACTGCTGGAACGGGTCGTCGCTGGATACCACGAAGCATGCACCGGCATCGCGCCGGTTAGCGAGTTTCTTGTCGCGAGTCAGCACGATGCGCTGCTCGCAGACGGCCAAAGCTAGCAAAGATGCTTTGTGGTCCTGGCTAGCTGTTTTCTTGGGAACAGCGTAAGGATCCCAGACTACCACGTCCATGCCAATAGTTCGCAGCCACTTTCCGACTCGCGCCACCATGGAGTCTGCCAAGAACTTGTAATCGCGACCCTGCTCCAGTTTTTCATGTCGAACACTTGGTGCGGCACTTGATGAGGTGTTTGCTTCTTTGTCCGTAGTGATGGCAGCTTCTACTGCAGAAACGCCTCGTTGGATGTCGCCTGTGGACTCGATATCGATCAGTGCGAAGTATGCCTTGGAATTAAGCCACAACAGCGCTTCATGGGAGCCTCCACCACACACCAGAGACTCAACATATTGCAACGTGCTGTTAGCATAGATCCGAATAGGGTCGCCCCTATAATAGTGTTCCGTATCTGCACGAGCTGAACGATGCCCAAAAGGGGGGATAGTACCTGGTTCGAAGCCAAAGTACTCACAACACTCTGCGGGCGTCGCGAGCTTAACTCGCCTCCGGCTGACCCCACATAGCGTCGCGAGTTGGGCGGTATCCAGCTTGCAGTTCGCCTCGATGCAAGCAACGCATGGCTCCTCTGTAAAATTCAACACAAACAGTAATCAGCACTGGTCTGTGGGCAGGAGAAATCTGTTGTACTCACCGTCGGCAAAAAAACAGATAGCGTTGACAGCTACAAATGCAACTGGTTGATCTGAGTCTTGAGGTTGCTCCAGAAGACCTTTAACGGTGTGAGGATCGAGGAACGTCAATGCGGTATCCAGGATTTCTTCAACCACCCTGCCCCCACTCCTTAAGAGCTCTAGCTCTTGTTCTCGATAAATCCCTTTACGCTCCGCCCAGTACTCCTCCACATCTTGCGGTGTTAGGAGACTTGCGACCACATCGCCAGTACTTGTCTTCATTCTACTGGCCGTCCAGTCTTGGCAGTATTTCTCCCGCAACGCGATAGCCTCGGATGCATCCTCAAGTTTCAACGGGCACGGATAAATCAGCTCATGAATTTCTGCCGCCGTGTTTTGCCAAGGTGGTAGGTCAGTATCTTCGTTCCTACGACTGCAAGCATTCAGATGTGAGTAAGTGGTGGTCAGACAGACAATTTATTGACCCGTACTCACAGTGTATTGGTCATCTGGACAAGACAGTAAGCATCTAAGGCGGCGTAGGCAACTTGAGGGGCTGTGAGTGGACGCACATCCCAGTTTGACATTTGCATTCGCTGAGGCGTAACAGGGCACAGACAGCACATTAGTGAATATTAGCCTCATCCAGTCAATGCAAGAACACAAACGGGAGCCTCACCTTATCAAGAGGATTACCCAAGATAGTGCTTGTCGCATTCGACAAGCTATTGCCAACAGTGACCCCCAACAGTTTGGAAACGACTGCACTAAGCTGTACCATACAAAACAACGTTAATATATCCTGTTTTTCTGAATTGACACGACGATGCAGTATAATTTACCTCCAGGAACGGGGAAACCCGCAACAGGGTCGATCTCTCGGGGAATGTTTGATGGAGCACTATTGATGAGCAAAGTGCAATTTCGTCAGTCGTTCGTAGATGCACTCCTTGACAATGGCACAAGCAACTGCACCTTTAAGATCCGTGTCGAAACCAAAACCAACTTTTAGGAGAAACGGGCAGGCAAACAACCGAGCAAGGAAGGTCTCAAACAAGAAATCGTTGGCCTATAACTCAACACCAAGAGAAAAGTGTCAGTCAAACAGTCAAGAGTAGGGCGTAACAGGTAGCAGCGTACATGGAGAGTCAATAGATCGATGATAAATGCACGGGATGGCGACGAGATTTGCAGAATACTTGCCACCGCAGTTGTCGTTGTCGAGCCGGTGGCAGCGGCGATTTTACTGGAAGTTGGCTTCCACTCCACATCGAGTCCAACAATTCCGTCCATATCGAATACGGTGCGAGCTCGTGCAAGTGCACGTACAGACTCACTGTTCTCTTCTGCGCGAGGTTGGATTTCACCAAAAAAGTGATTCATTGCACCACGAAGAGATTCTTCAGTATCGCAAAAAGTGATGGCTTCTTCGTTCAAGTCAAGAGCTAAGCAACCGTTCAAAGCAGCTGCATTGGCGGAATGAGTGAGACCATTTGCTCTTAGCGTGCCTCGTTGTGCAACCATCTCTCCTATTTGGGTCTCGAAGTCCTGGATGTTGAGCATCTGAGCGAGCCGAGCAGCCCACTGAATTTCACCAGCAGCCATCATGTGGTCAAATAGTAGCTTTTGGAGGGAGCTATCATTTCCAGCAAAAGATAACGCCATTTGCCAGCGTTGTCGCTCAATGAGCTTCATCAATCCGTCGTGGCAATACATCAGATCTGTATTGGAGCATCAACGATCAGTAAAAAAACTGGTCACAAACGCCCTCTACGTACCAATGTCGGGGTATTCATCCTGCAGACCGAAATTATAAACGATGCGGTGCGCCTATATCAAAATATTGCCAACGAGACTTGTAAGCACTTGGGCTCAGCACTCATTCAACAGAATCCTGCTGGTCTTACCCGTTTCACATCCTGGATTGCGATAGCTTCATCCACCAGAACCTTTCCAAGGTCTGCGTATCGTTCGTTTCACCCGACATGAGAACTGTGACCAGCAACCGCACATATAAACTTTGAACATCACCTCTGTTGTCAGGTCCACCGAAAGTTTTCGCGAGAAGCTCTGCCGCAGACCAGTCCTTGCATTTAGCCATCGCCTTGATTGTCGCAACAAAGGACCAGTCGACGGAGCTGAAGATGGTGAAGAGTTTGATCAACGCTGTGTATTTCTTCGAAGCGAGTAGGCTCTGAGCCGCACCTTGAACGACTTGGGGGTCCATGTCCGTAACAGCGAAAAGGTCCACAATTTCCACCACCAGTTTTTGATCCTGCAAGGGACAAGCAAACAAGACCCACTCAGCACCCACTCGACGCCTTCAGTCACACAGCAGCAAGAGCGCACCACCAATTCTGCGTCTTGCAGACCTTCCACACAAAACTTCCTTAAAGTTTCGTTCTTTTGGCCCTGAATATGGCAATTCCTGAGCTGCAGGTCTCCATTTTCGCTCGTGGTGAGTTTCCTCAGGGCGTTGACCACCATAAAAGCCAGCGGCGCATTGGGCTGCGCTCTCTTCTTCTTTTCCTTCTTGGCTGGCTCTGCTCCCTCCACGACTGGAGGCGCCTCCTGAGCCAGTTGCAACACGACGAGCACTGCGAATCGCCAGAAATCGCCCTCGTTGGCTGCGCTGAGGCCCGCGAACGTCTGCGCCAACGTCGTCTCCAGCTCCAGGAACCGGTTGGAGCCGCGTTCGGCTGCGTGGGACCCGTAGAATGCGTCGCGGATGCTCGACGCCCACTGAGAAGCTACGGACGCATCGTCTAGCGCCTCGAGGGACTCGCTGCGCTGCGCGAACAGCTCCGAGAGCTGCTGCGAGAGCGCCATGGATGGCGGAGGTATTTAGTTAAGTGGAATGCGGTAGATAGAAGAAGTACCGTAATTTTCAATATAGCAAGCAGCATACAGGTTGTGTGTAACGGGGTACACCGATGTGTACCCAAAGTTACATAAAGAGTGACGCAGTGTTGCAGAATGCTGGCGTACGCATTCGCCTCTCAAACGGCAAACTGCCGGCGGCAGCGGAAGCGAAGGCCTTGCTACATGGCCACAAGTAAACGCCGAACTGAAAAAAAACGGTAAAAAGAACGTTCGGAATTATTCAAAATTAAATTTTTGAAAAAGCACCCTTGCATACTCTTCAGTGTCCATGGTACTAGTACACGGTACAGGTTGGCTGTGAGCCAACCACTGGACGTTCGTATATCTTTTACTATAGATGACTTAGAGTTTGTATGGATCAAGCTTAGTTCACCTATAAAATATATTCAGTCTTTAACCTACCGTCTAAATAGCAGTCCGTTTCCTTAGGCCGGGAACCGTGAACCATTTTCACTGAGAGCTTACGCTCACGAAGCACTTCCTCTGTGCAAGGTGCTGTGTGCCCCGTCACATTTGGTAGCACTAGTAGTCAATCTCGCGCCTACGCGGGTAGACTGAACTACCAGAATCCTCTGTGGTCTCAAAGCGTGAGCCACGATGGACCAAAATGAGTTTCTTCACTTGAACGACTCGCAGTTCGAGTGCGTTCGAAAGATAGGAGGCATCTTTGAAAGAGATGTTCTCCCGATCTTGGCGTCGGTGTCGCGAGTGTGGCGGAGCGGGATCACGAAATTGCTGACGCGATCCACTGCTTGCCAACTGGTCGCCCGGACTGCCGACTGTCGGAGGGGGTACTCCGTTGATCCGGTCGGATCGTATACCTTGTAGCTCACCTTGTGTACCCGACGGCTGGGCGGATTTCGCTCTTCCAGGTGGACTCAAGAGGGGTCACTTGTGGTCAAGACTGAGTGTGGGGAGCTGGACTGCTCTTTCCAGGGAAAGGTGGGGTGGCGACCGCACGGATATGCTTCACGCGGTCGTCCGGTGTAGGTGATCGGGTCTTGGTCGAGCTGATCACTGGGGGGGGGCTTGGGTGTGCTCCTTGAAGCCCTTTACGTTGCTTACCGCCTCCTCTGGCGGGGTCTTCAGTGAGAGACGAATGTGTCCAAACGCACCTTGGCCAAGCTATCCAGTGGTGATTGTGTCTTCTTGATCGATAGGCAGGTCCTTCGTCGGGTGGGCCAATATACCTCCCTCCCCGGAAATCAGGAACGCCGCTTATGTCTTGCAAGGTAAATTCGAGTCTCTTATTCAAAGGTAAAAGTCCTACAGATCCTTCTTTCTATCCCCATCCCGCTTGCGTGTCCAACGATTGCACACCATACCTTGAACTTCAATCTGTGTACCTTGACCCTGTGCCGAAGTGATAGTACCATTGTACCCAGTATCCATCTGATCCGGATGTACCTGTTGCATCATCGTGGATGATGCCGTTCAAGATTTGCCGACCCGATGCCGATGACGGCAAGGACCCGAGCTTGCTACCTAGAACCAATCCCAGAAGCCGAAGACTCGGTAATGCAAGTGATTGGGCTGGAGCTACGCGGCGGTGGCTCCGATTGGAGGCCGACACGAACCAAGACGGCTAGCTCGGTACAGAGCTAACAGGAGCTAGACGTAGCTAGATTCACGCTAAACCTCAATGCTCAATTTTTCATTTTCTTTTTACAACACAACCGGTGTGCGCGCGATAGTACCCCAGTGGTGGTACCATGTCGATCTGATCGGGTGTGTCCAGATGATCGCAGGTGTCCAGGTAATCGCATGGGTCCAGATGATCGCAGGTGTCCAGATGATCGCATGTGTCCGGATGATCGCCTGTACCGAAACAATGGTACCAGGCAAATAAAGTTACCTGTACCACCGTTGTGGTACCAAGTCGGGCGTCGACGTCTCTCTGACATATCTGAAGATAACCCCAACCCTCCTGGTCCGATCCATCAGGCGCGATATCTTCCCATCAATGGAAGCTCGACCTGGTCGCAGGTGAGTCACTTCTGTCGTGTAGGAACACGTCCAAAATGTAAGGCACACTCCCGCCACCAACACCTACCGAGTCCGCGAAGACTCAATAGGCTTTGTCGGGCAACAGAACCTGAAGGCCCTTGTTCTTGCCCTTGCACCGGGTTGGCTGTTTCCCCTGTGTACCGTGGTTACCGTAGGCCAACCAACAAAAGCCCAGCACCACTAGCCATGAGCTGCGTCTACACACACACTAAAACCTCGCAGTCCCTCAGAAGGAAGGGTACCAGCCAGCCACGGCTTGATACGAGGGTGCCGAAGCTTAACTTTGGCGGTAAGAATCAATTGGAGTAGACTAGTCGACGGGATTCTCTTCCTCGTCATCCGGCACTGGATCTTGCACTGCCGAGTCTTCCACCGTTCCTGCATCAACCGCTGCATCCTGGAGCTTTACCGAAGCGACGATTGGGATCTGAGGCGCCTTTTCGGTCTCGTCCAGCTTTTCGTCTCCCACCACCGAGTTTCGTCGCAAGATAGCGGTCGGGGTGGGATACTCAGCACGCTGCACCAGAGGGGAATTGTCTTCCTCGACGATCTCCGTCTCCTCGACTTCTCGGGTGGCTCCGAACACCAAGTTCTGCCACTCGGCGTACCGGTTGGACTTCTTCGTGACAAAGCCGTAATCTCGAGGGACGAGATTGTCGCCCATCCAGACAGCAAGTTGTTCCAAGGTGTCCACGGTTACAGGTCGATCGCTGACATTGGTCAGGCGCAAGTGCGTGGGTTTTCCTTTTCTGTTCCCCCGCACTGTGGGTATCCACTCTTTTCCTCGGCTAACCCAGAGTTGTTGCTTCTCTTTGTAGTTCGGACGCGTAGGGACTTCACAGGACTGGCTGACGTCGATCTTGAGCAGCTCCGGCGAATGTATCGGCCGGCGTTTAGCGCTGAACAACTCGCGATGCCCCAGCATGCGGATACGCACTTCGTCCGGTAAGCAAATCAAACCATCGCCAGCATCCACGCGTATACCCGCGGGAACCATGAAGTCCATCCCTAACAACACGTCTTGACCTGGCAGGTCTCCGACCCAGACATTGAACCGATACACCAGATTCCCGGCCAAGGTGATCTTGATCGTCGCTCGGCCCAGCGTCTCATATGGTGTATCTCCGACTCCCACGCAATCCTTAGTCATGTTTTCGTCGATCTCGCAGCCTGCCTTACGAGCAAAGGCGGTGTCCATGAGGGACACCTCGGCTACTGAATCGAACATCAGAATTGCGCGGTTGTCATCGACCTTGCCCACCACTTTCGCTTGGCGGAAGGGCTTGTTCGGAGTATGAGTCTTCCAGTATCCACGTTTCTCTCCGGGCCACAAGTTCACGACAGCAACGACCGACGCTCGGCCGAACGCATTGGCGTCGGCCAGCTTAACGCTCATCACTTTCGACGTACGTGCATCCCGTGGACTACCGCCGTGTCTCCACTAACCATTGTCCTCGATGTCGTTCCAACATATGCATAAATGTTCACTGATTGCTCGTCTCGTACTGGATTCAAACCCAGCGAGCGATCTAGTTGAACATCTTTTCCGCATCGGGCGGAAGCATTCCAGCGTGGCGTTGCGGCACATACCATTGACGCATCACGTTGAAGAATTCTTCGAAACGACAAGCTCCAGCATCGTGCATTTCGTCACACGCCTTACACAGCTTCAAACAGCGGTCCGATGGGTGACGGCCATTGCAGTGGCTACAAGTCATGATCGTCCAGCAGTCGTCGCTTTCGTGCAACGTCAGCCCACAATGCGTACACGGAGCTTTCGGACGAGATTCCGTCGAACACTCTTCGCCGTTGTTCACGGGAGCAATCACCGAGACCTTCGAAGGTTCTTCTCGGCGCTCTTCATCGACTTGGGCAACCATTGGGTAATCGTCGATTTCGTCTTCGTCCTGGACTCGCAGCGAATTAACGGCTTTTGATGGTGCAGGGGCTGGGGTTTTCGTTTGGAGTTTCGCTGGATTGTGCACCACCTTACCTTGTCGGTCTCGACTTCGTTGACGAGCGCGGAGCACCAGTTCGAGCGCTTCAGCACCTTCGATCCGCAGCATTATTAGCTGATCGGCTAGCGCTTGTTCGTGTGAGCCCAAGATGTCGATGAAATGTTCGACATGTTCTCGACGTTCTGTTGCACTGCCATCCTTGACCTTCAGCTTCGCTCGGATGCCCGCAACGTTCAGCCGATGCAGGTATTCAAGGGGGTCTCGTCCGACCGCTTGATCGCGTGGTAATACTTGCGCGCAACGGATACTCCCTTCCCACAGTATTGATACTGAAATTGGGAAGACAGTTCACTCTACGACGTTCGTACGTCACGACTCAATTGGAGATACCATTGACGTGCGGGGCCGGTGATCAGGTCGTTCAGCAATAGACACATCTCCGCCGAGGACATACCGTCTCGTTTCGCCGCTGACTGCAACTTATTGAGCCACGTGCGTGACTTCTCCTCGCTGGCATCGCGTCCACTGAACGACTTCAGGTCCGAAGTCGCTGATATGCGGATACGGGACGGGGTTGCCGGCGGGCTAACTGACCTCATCGAAACGTTGGATCTCGGCGCCGGAACAACAGGGACTTCCAAAGTCGTCCTAATTGGCGCAGGAGGCGTCGGCGCTGGCATTCCAGCCATTCCCCTCATGAGTGCGTCCATAGCGCGTTGAAACATATATGCTGGCGTCCCAGGGATATCTGACGGAGGAGCTGTAGCGGCTGCCGTTTCCGTCGGCTTAAATGGAGGAGCCTCAGGTGTCAGAGTCATTCGTTCTGGTACACTTGAATCGCTTTCCGACGCATCGACGACTGAAGACACTGAACGATATCGCGAAGATCCCGTCGAGCTTCCAACAATCGCTTTATGTCTACTCGGCGACGAGGCTCGTCGTTGAGCCGGTTCACGCTCCATTGCAATCCCGACAATTTCTCCCAGAGTGTGAAACAAGCGACGAATCGAGTTCAGCACCACATCGACGCCAGCGCTCCGAGGTCTTGCGTCCGGACTTCCAGGCCTGCCTCTTCCAGCAGCGCGAGCAGTTTGCGAACAGCTTCCAACGTCGTGAAGACGTCGTCGAGCAACGGAATGGAGACGGGCCCGTGCAGACGCGTGCTGGACGTCGCGTCGAGAGCAACCAACACCGGATCCTATCGCAGAAGTCGCGCCAGCTCTTGTAGACCGAACTGGTGAGTGAGGCTGGCCGTCAACTCTGGAAGCGGCGCTCGAGGCTTCACCAGGTCTTCGTCTTCCGATTCGGGTGCTTTCATTGGCATGGCCTTCTTGCGCGTCTTCTTTGATGTCTGGTGGGACATCGGGTCGTCTTTCGACGGGCGACTTTCCGTCGACAACCCAGGCGGACTCTGCAGGGTAGCAGAGCTTGTGGTGGCTCCGGGGGGAGCCACATCGGGAACTGGGTACTTTTCTTCGTACTCTTCCTTCACCTCGACCTTGAGGTCAGGGGCCACAGACGTTCCCTCGTGAATCTGTGGCGAAGCGGGTCTTGATACAAGCTGGTTATCCGGCGACGACACGTCTGTCGTCGGAGCTTGCGCTTCAGGCTCTTGCTTTATCTGAAGTCCATCTTCAAAACCAGTAGTTCCGGGTCGCGGCACCATTGTGATGGAGCGGGCTCTCAGAAATTGCTCTCCCAGGGGGCTCGATCAACACACAAAGCGCACCTCGCACACAGTGTTGTTGCGTGCGGTGCGCAGAATTCCCGGGGTCTTGACTAACGTGATTTCTTGGGATGGGGGGTCCAGACTTCGGCAGCAAGTGTCTTCAGCTGGGATGGCGTTGCGTGGAAACCTTCACGCGACGTCGAGGTCTTGTAAGTCGTAGCGACTCTCAATAGACGTGACTTCTTCTCCGTAGAGGTATCCTAGGGAGAGACTTAGTGTCCAAGAAGATGTATTGCTTCGCCTGTGTTCTTGATTGCTGATTCATGACTGACCATGCAATCTTCCTATCATTTGCACCGACTTCGAGTAACCTTCGGCTTACCTTTGTACACTCATCAGTTGATGTGGTACCGCCTTCCTTCAACGTCGAAATCTTGTTTACACCCTTCGTGATATGTTCCTTGAAGTTCAAATTTGGGATGGAAACATCGAACGTCGAACGTCGACCGTTGATCGTCGACTCTTGACCGAACCGTTCTACTCCGGATAAGTGCGACTCCACATGGCTTCAATATGCCGGTGTTCCGAATGTTTCTCGAAGGTACCTGTCCTCGACGTGACTTTCCGCCACATTCCCATGAATCTCCGAGGCCACTACACCACATTCTCGTTCAGCATCATCAGTGGTAGTCTGTCTCTGCATCGCGGTGGGTGGCGGAACTCCTTGACCTGCTCCTGGCGATTCGTCGGCAAATCGGACTTGCTTCTTCCGACGTTTAGCTTGGTTTTGGGTCATCACTGAGATCTCGTTGACTTGATCGACGGCAAAATCTGCAAAAGTTTTCCGTGTCAACGTGTTTCTAGCCTTCATAACTTGAATCGAGTTCACAACGCCTGGTGATTCGGCTTCAATGACCATTCCAGCCGGTGCTCCAATCGACAGGGGGTCGTAGATGACCTCCTGTATCCTATTTAGTTTTCGTAGTTCGGATTTCCGGTCTTCGTTAAGTACAACCTTCGACACTTTCGTTTCCAGCATCTCGCCTGCTAATGAATCTGCACCTGTGTTGAATTCTCGTGGGATGTGTAAATACCTGACAGACTGTAGTCTTGCTGTGATTTCTTTGTGGCGATTCAGTAGCGTCATCAGCGTCTCCTTCCGACATGCGATCACCCCTAGGGATTGCTGGATTGCGAGCCTCGAATCTCCAACCACGACCAAATTCTCGGCGCCGTGTTCCAAGGCTGCTAGCACTCCATTATTCATGCCCGAGTACTCGGCGACATTTACTGTGGTCTGCTCGAGGTAAACACTCGCGGCAATCACTATCTGCCATTCTGGAAGACGCCATAACACCCATGAACAGCTGCCATATCCACCATATTTTTCGTTTGTGCCGAGCCATCAAAAGAAACCACAAATCCTTGATAATCACGGGGTAAGCGTGCATATAGGAGTTGTGGCTCCATCCGACACGCCGGAGAACCTTTGTACTTCGGTGTTACAGGTGCCAACGACTCTTCCAGATCGACGAAATTTGTCACCGTGGATTGAAGAAGTTGTGCAAACGCACAATCCTTCTCCTTTACTCGTTGCACCTTGAGGTGCCATGGCGACAATAATACTGCGAATTGAACAGCTCTACCGAAGAGTGATTTGGGTTTCCGTATCCATTCCAGAGTAGAAAACCGTGTATACACCGTGAGTGTTCGTCCAGCCAGCTGCGTATAGCAAATCTTTAACAGATGCAGCAAGGCAAGCACTTCTTTTTCGGCCGGATGATAATTCATCTTTGTGTCCTTCAGTACTCGTCCAGCGAAACGAACGGGGTGAAGCAGACGATCATGTTCTTGTAGCAGCGTCGTGTTGAGTGCCCACTCGTTCGCAGAGCGTAATGTGAACGTCTTTGGTCCGGTCGAAGTGTTTCAGAATTGATGCGTCAGCCACCTTCCGCTGTAGAGCCTCGAAACGTCGGTGAGCAACGGTTAGGTCACCCCCTGGGTTGAAATCTTCCTCTTTCAACTGGTACAATGCTGCTCCATATACTGCGAAGTCTTGGATGAACCGACTGTAGTAATTCAGCGCATCGAGGAATGACTGCATCCCCTTCTTGGTTGTTAGGAAGGTCAGTCTGGTTATCGCCAGCATCTTCTTCGGGTCCGCTCGGTGCGAAGAGGAGTCATCCGGCGCACTTGCTTCTTCCAATCCAGGCCGATGACGCACAGTGCGTGGTCTTCTGGCAGCTTCATCTTCGTCACTTGGGCGGCTCTTGCGCTTCCCCGCCTGCTTGTACTCCGTCTGGCGAGGACCGTCATCGTCGATGTCGAGCGAGTCAAAATCCAGGTCATCGACATCTTCATCGGAAATCGGCGTCGAGAGTCCAAAGGTCGACTCATCGAAGTTGACATCGCGACTGATGACCACCTGCCCCGCCTCGATGTCATAAAGTCGATACGCCTTGGACACTTCTTCGTAGCCCAGGAATACTCCTGCGCGAGCCTTGGGGTCCCACTTTATTGAGGGTTACCGGTTTGGTATCGGTTATTAACAGTGAACCGGTTAGCCCGAACCGGTTCAATCCGAACCCACGCTGATTACGCC
>JAHWLE010001036.1:0-14823 GCA_024679135.1 Phytophthora foliorum
CCTACGCGCCGCAGTGCGCCGCTCCAGAGCCCACCGGACGGCTACGCGCAGCAGCCGGAGCGCCGCTTCTCCTCCACGTCCACGGACCGCTATCTGGACGCGCAGAACGACAACGACACGATGACAACGATGGTGACGGCCATTCAGTCGCCACCTCCGCTGCTCGACTCGGACTCGGATGTGTCTATCGGAGCAGACGACGACGACTTGGTGGCGGACGTTCCGTCCCCGGCGTTGGCGACGAGATCGACGCGGTCGAGGGCCACGACCGATGCGTCGCCTATGGGCACGACCGGCTCGCGCGTCAAGGAAGGGTTCCGCTTCTCGTGGATGAATGTGCTGGGCCAATCGACCAACTCGGAGATGGGGCAAAGCGTCATGGCCCAAGTGGCCGAGGAGAACGAAGCCGCAGAACGTGACAGCAAACCGGATAGACAGCCTGCCCGCAACACGGCTCACAACCCAGATGTTGCTTTGCGGCCCCAGGACGACGAGATGGGCGTGGTTATGCAGGGCTGGCTGGAGAAGTGCGGCCAGCAGTTCAAGACGTGGAACTGGCGCTTCTTCGTGCTGCGGAATGACGGCGTGCTGTCTTACTATGCCGACGAGACGCTGAAGAAGCTCAAGGGGTCTATCGACATCGGCTATGGCTCCAAGGCGGACGTGTCGGTGCAGACCAACTCCATGGACAAGAACTTTGTGTTTTTGATCTCCACGCCACAGCGCAACCTCATGATCTCGGCGCCGTCGCAGCGCATGATGACCAAGTGGATCGCCAGGCTGCATGCGGCTGGAGCCGTACCCACCCAGCCTTGGGACCCGCTGCGTAAGACTGTGAAATTCTACGTGCGCGACACGGAGTGCAACCACGAGTGGAAGCGCTACGACGACCCAACGTCGTACATTCACATGGAAGGCTGTCTGCTCAAGCGCGGCCACGTGAACAAGAACTGGAAGAACCGCTTCTTTCGGATCGAAAAGGGCGAGCTGAGATACTACACGGAGAACCAGAGCGAGCTGAAGGGCTCAGTGCCGTTGAAAGACACAATCGTTAGCCCAGGCATGGCGCAGTGTCCCGACGGACGGAAATATTACTTCGTGCTGACTTCCAAGGACGGCAAGTTCGAGATGCACCTGAACGCACACAACGAGAATTCGATGCACTTGTGGATTGAAGCGCTGCAGGAGGCTCAGACAGCACTCGGCCGAATGGCCGGCAGGAAGGACACGGTGGCTGGCTTATCGTTGGTGGTCAAGCGTGCCGAGGAGATTCCGCTGGGTAGGATTGGCGTACTCTTCAAACGACCCGAGGATATCGACATTGAAATGCAAAAGCGGACGGAGGCCCTCATCGTGGCGTCCAGCCCCAGAAATCGGGGCGTCGCAGTGGGCAGCCAACTTATCTCTGTTGAGGGCCGCAGCATTCTTCGAGAGACATACGCGGAGGCGCGCAAGATCCTGCGAGCGTCCTCGTTCCCGCTGCAGCTGGAGTTCCTGCTGCCGCCGCACAAGCGTGGCGTTCTGATCAAGAAGTCCCGTTCGGGCTTTGAGAACTGGAAAAAGCGCGTGGTCATCGTCACGAATAGCGAGATCCACTACTACAAGCAGGTGCAGTCATACAGCGGGGGCAAGAAGGCCCCGGCCGAGCTCAAGCACCGCAAGTCCTTCTCGCTGTACGGATGCTACCTGAACCTGGTGCAGATCCCCGGCCGCGACATGTGCATCGTGGTAGCGCGCTCGCCCTCAGACAAGCTCGTGCTGCAGACGCGCACAGAGGAGGAGCGCATGGAGTGGGCCAGCGTCATCTACTGCAGTATCCGCATGGTCTCGCAGGGCATCACGTCTGGCCACATTGAGAACCTGCAGCTGGAACAGTCGCGCCTGCCGTCCAAGCACGCGCCCTTCGACCTCAAGGGCAGCTTTAAGGACCACGACCAGCTCGAATTTTAAACAATCACATGGCGATGCCAAGGACATGCACAAGGCCGAAACCATGAGCAAAAAATGCTGTTAATTTAAAAACTTCACGTTTTTCGTCACCTTCCTCAATATGCCAGCTTGTGAAGGTATGACCTTTCAGTACTCGAAAACTTTACGTCAGTTTTTTTCCATGATTCTGACCAATAGCCACGCGGAAATCGCTTCGGATTGGTCAAAAGGTAGCCAGCAGCTCCCCGCCGCCAAGGATCGCTCCCTTCGGCACATACAAAAAGTCGGCGAGACAACGTGCGAGAAATCGTCGGCCAAGACCCCCCCCCCCCCTCCAAACCCCCCCCCTTCTTCCGAGCCAGGTGCGATCTCTTCCCGCCGTTTCTCGGGCGCGGCTTCCAGTCATCTGATGGCCAGGACTCGTTTCTCATTTGCTAACGTAACAGATCGGATTTACGGCATACAAATGGCGGCGGCTGGTAAGAATTATTCTTATTTGGAGGTAGGAATTGGCTCACCTCTATAATATGATATTACACAGAGGACAACAGCCTGTACCCTATCGCGATCCTTGTGGACGAGCTCAAGCATGAAGACGTACAGCTGCGCCTCAACTCGATCCGCCAGATCCGCATCATCGGTAGCTCCTGCTATTTTCTTGCTGATACCGTGAAGGACCTTCGGTGTTAACATTCTGCATCGGTTTATTGCATACTCTTTTTAGCGGAGGCGCTGGGCCCCGAGCGCACGCAGAACGAGCTGCTACCGTTCATGAACGGTACACATAGAGACTTTAGCCTCTTTCCAAGCCTATCGTGCGCCTAATTGCTGAGTTTGCGTCCAACCTCTTTTATCCTGATAGACTCACTGGATGACGAGGATGAAGTGCTGCTGGTGATGGCTGAGGAGCTCGGAGACTTCGTGGACGTGGTGGGCGGGCCATCTCACGCTTACTTGCTGCTGAAGCCTCTCGAGTCGCTGGCGACGGTGGATGAGGCCTCTGTTCGTGACATGGCGGTGCGCTCGATCTGCAAAGTGGTGGAGGCCATGGAGCCCGACCACGTGGCGGAGCACTTCGTACCGGTCCTGCGCCGTCTCGTCACGCGCGACTGGTTCACGTCGCGGATTGCTTCGTGCAGCCTCTTTCAGGTGGGTTATGCCCGACTTTCGGCTGAGATTCAGGCGGAGATGCGCGGAATGTTCGGCCAGCTTTGCCGTGACGATACGCCGATGGTGCGTAAGGCTGCGTCCGCTGCGCTTGGAGGCTTTGCTTCAGTTATGGACGGCCCTAGCGCCAGCTCGGAAATGCTGCCGCTTTATCTGGCATTGGCTCAGGATCGCCAGGACTCCGTCCGGATACATACGATTGACAACGCTGTTGCGCTGGCACGTTTGATCCCCGCGGAAGAGCTTCCAACACAGGTGCTACCAACCATCTTTGAGACCGCCCGTGACGGCTCGTGGCGTGTGCGGTGGTCCGTGGCCAACCGCTTCCCAGAGATCTGCGAGGCCTTAAATGCAGAGACCATCAACTCGACGTTCTGCGACTCTGTCGTTTCTCTGCTGGAGGATAACGAAGCTGAAGTGCGTACTGCGGCTACGTCAAAGATCCTTGGTGTCGCGCGGCTTCTACAGCCCCAGCGGATCGTTGAGAAGATTGTGCCTTGCTTTCAACGTCTTGCTCGTGATATGTCGGACCATGTGCGCTCTGCTCTAGCTGCTGTGGTGATGAAGGTTGCGCCGTTCTTGGGCCGAGACCTCACGATCGAACACCTTCTTCCTCTGTTCTTGCTTGTAAGTGGATTTTCGGATTGCTTACGTGCTGGGGATTTTTTTTTTATTGAGCGTTCGCTTACTTTTATTTTGTTGCAGCTGCTAAATGATCAAAACTCGGAAGTGCGCTTAAATGTCATCTCGAACCTGGAGGAGGGCAATAATGTAAGTGCCAAAATTATTCTGGCCCGGTGATCGTAATTCACAACTAACTAACGTCGCTGAATAGGTGATCGGGATTGAGCTGCTGTCGCAGTCGCTTCTGCCTGCTATCGTGCATCTTGCGGAAGATCGTCAATGGCGTATTCGTCTTGCAATCATAGAGTATATTCCGTTGCTGGCCGCTCAGTTGGGGCGCGACTACTTCGAAGAGCAATTGTCGGAGCTCTGCATGTCATGGCTGGTAGACAACGTATTTTCGATCCGTGAGGCGGCCTCGATTAACCTCAAGAACTTGACGGAGCACTTCGGTGTGGATTGGGCACGAACGAGCGTGGTGCCGCGGATCTTGACTATGCACTCAAATGCCAACTACCTGCACCGCTTGACTTCTTTGCACGCAGTGAAGGTGCTTTGCGAAGCCATGACCCCAGATACGATTCAAACACTCCTGGTCCCCCTTGTTGTGGAGTTGGCTCAGGTATGAAATAACTGGTGAAGTTGCGTTTGCTATATGTCGGTTTGAAGGTGTACTGACGGTCTGTTCCTGTACAGGACCCGGTTCCGAACATCCGCTTCAACGTGGCAAAATCACTGGAGGTGCTCGGCCCTAAAGTAGACGCGGAAGCGTGCGCGAGCACTGTAACTCCGTGCCTGACGGCGCTGCTGCAGGACGGTGACGCCGATGTTGTCTTCTTTGCGCAGCGAGCGCTCGCGACGCTCGGCTAGATTTAGGTAGATGTCGCCTGTATCTCATCTCGAAGAAAAAGACAAAGCACTGCGCAAATAAAATCAACACCATACGTCAAAGTAAAGCATCGGCAATTTAGTGTCTTTGGTGCCATCTCTTTCGAACCGCGCAGTTACTGTGCACTTCGAAATATTCTTCTACATGTACTGGAAGGCGTTCCTTCTCATGTGGTACTATTGCACAGCCTCAGACACCCACCACCTCCATAGCGCCTCAAATGAAATACTGGCCGTTGGTGGAACTGCTAGTTCATCGCGAGACCGCGCACTCTTGCCACTTAGCTGTATTTGTCTCCACATTTCGTCAGCTTCGCTGTTGC
The DNA here is from genome assembly GCA_024679135.1 of Phytophthora foliorum. NCBI lineage: Eukaryota > Oomycota > Peronosporomycetes > Peronosporales > Peronosporaceae > Phytophthora > Phytophthora foliorum. The sequence continues at coordinate 4,932 of JAHWLE010001036.1, forward strand.
TCAGGGCGTCATCCGTGCTTAGCTCCTTCGAGAATTGTTGCAACTGGTCTTTTTTCAAGAGCCCCTTACTACCCGCGAGCTTTTCAAATGCCGTCTTCAGTTTACTTCGCTCGCTTTCTGCACTGTTATCGCCATTTGACGCATGTTCGTTCGCAAGAGATTCCACGCGCTCCATCGCATCAGCATGGTGTTGAAGCTTTCGCGACTTTGATGTCTGTGCACGAAAGGCAAAAAAATAAAGCGGATTAGGCATAATGTTACCACAACAGACTCTAAGCTATCTGCTTTAGTACCAGAATTGCCTCTGTGGTTTCGTCCTCGATGTTGTAGCACAGCCGAATGGCTTCTGCATACGCAGCCATCGCATTTGCGTGGTTCTACAGACCGATTAAATCAACACAAAAGTGAAATCGTTATCTGAAAGCAACTTCTTCCTTGACTATAGACTGTACGTACCCCACAAAACGTAAGCAGTTCTCCAGTTTCAAGTAGTACTTGAACTTCTCCTTGCACAGCTAATTTACTCTTGGCAATTTCAGGAAGCTACGAACAGATATTCAATATAAAATCCCCCAGAAACCAATCTCTATGCGCGTTTGTACCTGATACAGCCGCCGCGTCTTCTCAAGCATATCTTGAAGTGTTGTCTGCATGGTTTCCGCTGAGTCCGCGATACTTGCTTCTTCGTCTCCTCCGTCAAGATCTGTCACGGCAGGTTCTTTTCCTTGTTGATCGACCTGCCAAGCAGCTCGCTGAAGTCGAACCAAGCACAGGCGACAATCTTTCAAGCCACCACGGATTTGAGCATGTCAAAAGTATCGACAGCAACAAAGTGTGACCACACAAACCTGCAAGACGGAAAACGAGTTGTGGCAGGTCTAACGAAGCAAAGTCTGGATTCTTCGTTCGACTGATCGTCAATAGGAGCTGGTAGAACACGCTAACTTCAGCATCATGCGCACACACGACACGAACTCAAACCAGGCCAAGGTGGCTCACTTCATATTTGGTGATCACCGTCTCTAACTCGCGCTGCCTCTCACGAACCCCAGGCTTCAACACACTAGATCCGGGCCTCACCACTGGCATTCGAGTTCTTCAAGCGATCTAGCTCACCGACCCCTCAGTTTTGGAGATGTCAACCAAAACGTCAAGTGACGTTTGTCGAACCTAAACACTGTTTTACCGCGCCGAAGCACGACCATCCCATTCATTCAATTGGCCTACCACTCTATATCGGTGAAAAGGACGAAAACGACTATGTGTACTGCTTGCTTTGGAAAGATGTGTGTGCGCTTGCTTGGAAGTGAAGGTGGGCTCAAACAGCTTGATAATTGCTCAACTGGTCACCGTTATGTGGTCGAGGACGCCGCGCGTCGCCTTTCATAATCGGGGTCGTCTGTGGGCAACTCAAACCGGCAAAGTGGACATGAGTTGTGCTGCTTGAGCCAAGGCAAGATGCAATCTGGGTGGAACGAATGTTCGCAAGGGAGGCGGTGGACCTCGTCATCAACGGCGAAAAAGTCCTTGCAAACGGGGCATTCAGCACTACCGTCCACTTCGCTTTGAGTGATCTTCACCTTGGGCAGCTTCTCCACGACTTCCTTAGCTGCTGGTGGTGCTCCATGCTGGAAAGTATGCAGCACATCGACATCACGTCAGCTACCTATCCTATAAACAAGATAACAGCGCAAGTAGGTCACCACAATCTTACCCGGTTAGGGTCATTTTGCATGAGCTGATTGATCACGTTCGCCATGTTCCCAAAAGCGTAGTCACCTGGGTTGCCAGTCATCACCGGGAACATGCCTCCCAGAGCATCCAAAATGCCCGTCGGATCCCCCCCTTCCCCAGCTTCACTGACGTAAAACTCGACGGGGTTCCCAGAGCTGCTCATGAAGCGCGTGCTTCGTCCGGTAGCACCAGACAATAACTGAAAAAAGCTGTCCAAAATCCACTACACAATGAAAACCACCTTCAAAACCTCAAAAAAGCTCCTACTAAAACTCACTCAGGCAGCGGCGGGAGTCCCTCCCGTCCTTCATCTCCGACCCGCGCCGCTCGAGCTGTAGGTCTGTTCTCCACACACCAAATATAGTAAAACCATTATTACAACCAAAATTTCATTCGATAAGCTAAAATACAAAAAAGAATGCAAATTGTACCGAGGCAGCGGTCGAGTGCCTCCAAACTCATTGTGGATCTCGGCCCGCGTGGCATCCCCAGCAGAGACAGGAGGTGGCTGCGTCTGCGTCTGTGTGTCCTCCACTTGCTCCACCCGAAAATCCTGCGGCGGATCGTCCTACTCGCAGAAAAAACAAAAAAAAGTAATTAGGAAAAGCAGAGAAAACGCAGAGAACGATGGCTGTCGGACCTCCTCGATCTCCTCCACGAAGTTGCCGCCGCACTGCACGCAGCAGACCTCCCCGCTGGGCTCGTCCACGCGCGTCTCCACGGCAGCGGCACACTCGTGGCACCAGAAGCGCGGCGGCTCCAGCGTCGGCGTCATAGTTTACTGCGACTGACTTGTTTTGATAAGAAGGGGCCTTTTCTGCCAATGAGATCGCGAATTGTGAGTTGACGCAATCGTATTGGCGTAAAAGGGGCAGGATGCGACCCCGTAAATAATAACCCCTTTTTACGTACTAACGGCTTCAACTTGACATCGTTGTCATGGCTCATGGGGTTAATTTGCTGGCATGCATTTATATTTTCTGAATGGATGCAATGCATGGAGGTATAAATGTTGAAGTTGGCAGCAGCACCGGCTTAGGCGTAGAGCTGCTTGGAGAAGGTGAACAGGTCGTGCACGCCGCCCTCCTTCTGCGCGCTGATGGTACGGCGCTCGAAACGCAGCTCGCCACTGTACAAAGCGGTGTGCAGCTGCGGAATGGAGAGCATGCCCAAGTCCTGGAAGCCATGGCGGATACTCTGCTGGATGTACGGGAGGTACTTGTGCACGCTGCCCTGGTCCACGACCGCGCCAGACACACCGACAGCGACGTGGCCGCCGGCGGCAGCAGCGTGCGTAGGGTCGCGGTGGCGGTAGTACTCGTGGCTGCCGCTACCGTAGTAAGTCTTCAGACGCATGCCGTCCTGGAAGAAGTAGTCTCCCGGAGCCTCGGCAGTACCAGCAAGGCTCGAACCCATCATGACAACCGAAGCACCCAGCGAGAGCGCCTTGATAGCAGCACCGGGACTACCAATGCCACCATCTGCAATGACAGGCACACCGTAGTTCTTGGCCATGAGAGCGGTGTTATAGATGGCCGACAGCTGCGCACGGCCCACAGCCTTCACAACCTGCGAGGTGGACACGGAGCCCACACCCATACCAACACGCACGGCGTCCACACCAGCATCCAACAGGTTCTTCAGCTGCTTCATCGTCACCACGTTTCCGCCGACAACTTCCACGGACGGATGCGATTGCTTAACGTGCTGCAGAAAGAAATACAATGATGCTGTATACTTAGTAATCAACAACATAGCTCAAGAGAAATATGACAGGTCGAACGTAGGCCCCGTACCTTGACAAGCTCGATCTGAGCGACGCTGTCACCCTGTCGGGCGTCCAGAGCAATGACATCAGCACCGGCAGCCACAAGCGCATTAATGCGCGGCTTGGCGTCCTCACCAACCGACACGGCCGCACCCACGAGTAGCTTGTGCGTCTTTGGGTCACGGACAGCGTTCGGGTAGTCGCGGTGCTTGACCAGGTCAAGGCGGGTCATGAGCGACACGAGATTACCCGACGAATCAACAATGGGAAGTGTGCCCTTCTTAGCCTCCTTCAGCACCTTGTTGGCTTGCTCAAGAGAGATCGGGTAGGTGCCAACAATCAGCTGCTCGAGGGGCACCATGATGCTGGACAGAGGCACCGAGCGGTCCTCGAGGAAGTCCACGTCGCGGCTAGTGACGAGACCCACCAACTTGCCCGTGGGCAGTCCGTTCTCCGTGATAGGCACACCCGACACCTTGAGCTGATCCAGGTCGACCACAGTGTTCGACGGTCCCAGCACCTTCGGCTCGGGGATGAAGCCGTTCTCGTAGTGTTTGACGGCACGCACCATCTCCACCTGCTGCTCGATCGAGTTGTTGCAGTGCAGGAAACCCAGACCGCCCTGCAGCGCGATCGCGATGGCCATGTTGGCCTCTGTCACCGTGTCCATGGGCGAGCTCACAATCGGCGCCGCTAGCTTGATCTTCTTGGTCAGCTGCGTGGCCACCGCCACATCCTGGACACCAAAGTTAACTGCAAAAGCAACAAGCACAATATTGCGTTAATAGCGTGCCCTTACAATGATATTCAAGCGTGTCAATTGCAACTTACTGTGACCAGGCTGAGGTAGAGAGACAGCAAATTATTGGAAAATGCATCAAGCAGGCACGACAATTAGCGAAAATTCACAGTTACAAACGGTACAACGCTCGCAATTGCAGGGCATACCAGGGAGATGACATCGTCGAAGGTGAGGCCGTTGCTGTCCTTGTTATGGAAAAGCTGTTGCGCGCTCACGCCGTCTAAGAGGCTCTCGTCCACGTTGCTCATGTTTCCTGCTTCTGGTCGGATGATGAATGGCAGGACTAGGACGCCGTTTGATGAGACCGTCGCTGATTGGACGATACGTTTTTGACCAATCAGATATCATATAGTATCATATAGATCGACTAGCGAAAGTGAATGTTGAAGTGCATTATTAGAGTCGACAAAGCTGTTGGAACAGATCCTGCGCTCGTCGATCGTCCCATTCGGCGGAGTTGTTGTTTTTGTTGGGTGGAAGGTAGTTGCTGTGTGTCGAGGCAGCATACCCCGGCAGTTTCGCAGGCTTGGATGGTATCACCTGCGTCTTGTGATATTTTTCAGCTACACATAGTTCTGGTGGAGGTGATTGGGACTGAGGTAACATTTGCTTCAGCAATTGTTGTAGCTGCTCTTCCGGTGACAGGGCTTTCGCTGCTGTGCCGGCTTTTGGGGGGCTATTCTGCAGTGGTGGTGCTTGGATTGATCTGGTTGGGGGAAGACTCGCACTCGATCGATCGCTACTTGGAGGTTGATTTTGCGAGCATGGAACCGTCTCAATTCCAAATAAGTCGCCATACGGTGGGGGCGGTGAGTCGGTCCGTGGCAGCACGAGGTGGTTTAATGTTTGGTTGGAGTAAGGAGGTTCGGGGTGCTGTACGATGTACTGCAAAGATCGCTGTGGAGGTGCTCGCTTGTTAACAGGAGGCAGCGTGTGTTTGGTTTTGAACGTCATCGGCATTTGCTGTTGCCTTTGTTTACAGCAAATAAAAGTATGTGAGAAACAAGTATTCAAACTTCATGCTCAAACGAATGTCGCACTTACATTCCTCTCTTAGGCGACTTGAAGCGGCGGAGAACTTGTGGCTTTTGTTTCCTAGAGTCGTACGTTTTTATGAGTTGGGCTTTATTGGTCCTGTTGCAATCTAGCATTTTGTCAGTGCAACTTACAGCGTTTGGAGACCATGTTGAACGATTTTCTGACGTATACTCGGATTTCGTCGATGGAGTGCTTCAAGGGTATCCTCGGGTTGATTCAAGAATCTGGCTTTGTTATAACGCTGCTGCTGGTTCTGGTTGTCAGCATATCCATCCGTTCTGTTACTAAGTATTTCAGAAGAGTCTAGCTCGTTATCCGGATGCTCTAAAAAATCTGCAGCAAACGATTCGCAAAGTTAGCCAGTTACTTAGAAGTAGTAAATGAATGCTTGTAAATTTTAAAACACTCCAAGTGGGCGTACATCCTGGTGTCCGGGCTCGTAGCATCATATTTTCAAGTTTTAGCAGTCGGATCTGCTCCCTCAAGTCTTTGATGAGTTTTTCCTGGTTACAAAGCAGATCATCAATCACGCAGAACAATTAGCATCATACTCGCTCTCAGTGTTGCAGCATGTTACCTACATGCGGAGTGATCAATGCTGTCGGCCGGTTCTTAATCTTGGCGACGCCCATCGCGAATTCGAGTGTGCGGGTGGACTCGACTGCAAACTGTGGCGACGCGTTCACGCACGCAATCATAAGCGTTTTGCAGTTTCCACCTAGACTATCGAGCAGAAGCATCGTGAGCTTCGAGTCGCGGTACGGAACAAACTTGCTTTTTCCCGTTTTGCTGCACTTGGGAGCATTCATCGCTTGAATCACCTGACTGAGGCAATGAAGACTCCGATTGATATGGCAGGTCTCGCGGAGCTGTGTTCCTACCGCACCCGAGTCGGATGCACGTTCACTCCCTGCTAGATCGACAATAGTGATTTTTCCATAGCGTTTGCCTCCGATGGGTGATTCGTGAGTGTCTGGGTTGAGGGGAGCGGCGTCAATATAAATCGTAACAAGGCAGTGACTTCTGTTTGAGCGCTGATTGAGCAAGTGGCTGGACTTGGTGCGATGAGTGGCTGCAGCTTTCACTACCCGCACAATCTCTCGTGCTGTGACACATTCCACCACAGTAGCATTCTCCAGGAAGAAACCATGCGTCTTTGAAGAGCGTACAGCTAGCGTCTCTTTGCGTGGATCAAACACATCTCGCACCTGCTCGTTGTAAATCTCAACACACGTAACACGCAGTGTGTATTCAACTTCACCTTTTCGAGCAGAAATTAAGTTCATCAGCTCTTGCGCTGTGCGCGGAAGAAGACCATCCTGCTCATGCAAGGCCATCTTGCGTTCTGTGACACCGTCTTCCCGTCCAAAAATTGTAAACGACTTGCCTGCTCCGGTCTGCCCGTAAGCGAAAATTGTGACCGGAAAGCCGTCCAGCGCAGCCTCGACAAGTTCTTTTGCGCGCACCTTCTCGAAAACATCCTCTTGTGATGCTGTTGATGGCAGAAAGGTCTCGCAACGAAATGTGGCCGCGCTTGTATGAGCTGCATCAGTGTATACAAATAGTTCCCCAGAATTTTCAGGACTGGCCGCTACACACTCTTGGTTATCTCTACTGCTGTTTCTGGTAGCACTGCCTGAACGCTCTGTGTAAGGTCGTGCTCGAACCACAACGCGAATTTTCTCCCCCTTCTCCATGTCCCTCGGTTCGCTTGTTGAGTTTGTGCACACAGCCTGTCAGGACAGAAACAATATTGTAGATGAACGTGCGTATATTTAGGAAGGGTTCGGAGAGGGGTTGAGCGCCGGTTATTCCTATTCGGAAAACACTCAAAGGCAAATGCGGAGATTTCGAAATGAATTACTTCCAAAAAGGTGAGTCGTGCACATTGCAGAGTTGATCCATCAGTTCCTCCAGTAGTCCAAAAAGTGTATCGTAGAAATCGACGCTTCTAGCCGTCCGGATCGAAATCTTGCGCTTGTGTCAACTTAAAATATTTTGTTTCCAGGAACTGAATCAGCACCGGAGAATAGCATTCGAGCGATAGCTGGTGTGAATCCAAAGCGGGCACTACCTGAGTGGAGAGCTCCTGGTACGCCGTAAAATCACGAACAGGACCAAAGCTGTTCCCAGAATCTGGAAATTCTCGCTGAAGCTGGAACTGGTTGAGAAAGATGCAGCTAGCTAACCACTACCGTTTCGCAGAAGTTGCACCATAAATCTGACGCACTCCGAAGTCTGTGGGAGGATTATAAGTTACTCAACGTAACATTGAAAATCTGAAACGAGGGCACCAACTCCAGACAGGACTAAATTGAGAAGCAAGAGAACCAAAAAAAAACTCGACAGCCCCATCGTCGCCCCGTTCGCAGGCAGCCCCTTACCAATGGCAACATCACAGTCACGAAAGGATTAGCTCAGGTTGGTTCGCCACGGGCGTATAATAGCGTCCAAGGGTCTTACAGGTCGGCAAATTCGGCAAACTCAACTGCAAGATAATTTGAGAACTCTTTTGCCCACGTTTCACTCCTCTCGAACTCTCAGCGGGTCGACGTTTCAAAGCCGATAATAGTCTGCTGGAATTCCTTCACACCGAAGACAATCACACTCGATTAGCGCCAACGTTTTAGCTTTCGCACTAGGCAGTGGACGTGCGTTCGATACCGGGTCTTCACACTAGTCAAGCCACGATGAGGCAGGCTGCAGTCCATTACTACATGTACTACTATGTAGTACTTCAACTTGCCATTCCACATCCTCATTGGTCAAAAAGGCCTCATTTATTCACCTTCTAATTGGTCGAAACAAGTCTCCGTTTCCACGGTCTCCATTCAGCAAAAGTGTCCAAGCAAGCAGGTACCTTAAATGCGTCGTCTTCGTGGGTCCACCACGACGCCCAATCCACCTAGGACATCAAATGCCCGCTTCCGCATCGATCTCCACGCTTTTGTTCATCTAACCATGTCCTGTTTGTCTGAAACTTCCCAGTCATTCGCAGCTTCAAACCCTTTTAAAATGGGCGTCCAGGACCCCAAGAAGCGCGCCAACGTCGAGCTGGCGCGAGGCATCAACGCCGTCTCCGCCAACAGTCTGGCCAAGACCAACGGCCGCGTATTCGCCCACAGCGCTGCCAACAGCAAGTCCATGGCCCAGAAGGTCCCCGCACAGCCCGTGCACTCCACCAAGAAGTGGTACCCGGCCGACTACATCCCCAAGCCGCTGCCGTCCGCCAAGACCAAGCGCAACAGCGTCAAGACGGCCAAGCTCCGCAAATCCATCACGCCTGGCACGGTGCTCATCCTGCTGTCCGGTCGCTTCCGCGGCAAGCGCGTGGTGTTCCTCAAGCAGCTGCCGTCGGGCACGCTGCTGGTCACGGGCCCGTACAAGGTCAACGGCGTGCCGCTGCGTCGCGTGAACCAAGCCTTTGTCATTGCCACGTCCACGCGGATGGACTTGTCGGACGTGAAGCTGCCGGAAATCGACGATGAGTACTTTACAAAGGACAAGCCGGCCAAGAAGAGCAGCAAGGAGGACCGCTTTTTTGCGGCGCAACAATCGGCGGTACGTTGAGTTGTCTGTGAGGAATCCAGTATGATGCCTGTGAGAGCCGATGGATGAGGCTGTGGGTTTTGCAAAATGCGCTTGGGATCGCAATAAAGTTCCTCCACCTGTTGAACTGACGGTGGTTGTTGTGTTACGTAGGCGGCGCCTGTCATCGCAGAGCAGAGAAAGAAGGACCAGAAGACGGTGGACACTCTGCTGATGCAGAAGCTGACCGACGAGCCGTACCTGCGGGCGTACCTGAACGCCAAATTCACGCTGACCAAGAACGACCGCATCCACGATATGCGCTTTTAGGCGTGCCAACGCGTTGAGTGGGAGATTGTTGGATCCCGATGCTGTCCACGCTTGACGCGATTGCTCTATTAGATTACAGGATGTTAGGCTGAGCGAGTATTGATGGGAAAACGTTGTCGTGAAGTGATAATATAACGAGACGAAGACGGATTCATATCGAAACACTTGAAGCGAGCTTGGCTAGTCACACGCAAGCAAGCGGACCTGGGCCTCGTTCAACGCGGCCCTTCGATCGCAGGTACTGCAGGAAGGAACGACAATAGACAAGAGGTCAGGCCACGTACCCTCTGAGTGCATGAAGAATTATTGACGACACTTTGCACACACTGCTGATACGTCGCCACGATCCCAAAGCACAGTTCGTACCTTTCGCCGGTCGCGCAATGCCTGGCGTGCCCACTCGAGCTCCAGCAGGATTTCGGCTCGCGAGTGCGACGCGAGGATCTCCTGAATGCCAGCCAGCTGGCGGCTCCCATCTTTGCTGCGCTGAAGCAGCGCTCCGTCCATGTTTTCCACTTCGAGCCCGGCGACCGATTCGGCCGCTGACGTTTCTGCTTGGAGCGCGGCCCCGCGTATTTCTACAGCCGACACGCGCACGTCACGCGCGCTGGTCTCGGAGCTGATCCCGTGCACTGCGACGTCCTGCTCGCCGGTCCCCTGCGCGGTCTGTGCGCCAACGACTTGGTCGGCAG